>JABASP010003098.1:0-15793 GCA_019776565.1 Sminthurinus signatus | reverse complement strand
GAGACGTTTCAGAAAATAGCGTAGATATCAAAGTAATTTTAGCAGAAGACATTTCTTACTTACGATCAACGATACGGCCACAGTTAAAGTTTGTCTTGCTTCTCTTATAATTTCATTAGAAAATCAATTTGTTTTCGGTTGCCAAGGTTTTTATTTATTATTTTTTGTTATTAAATAAAAAAAATGCAAATAGCTTTTTTGTCAACGTTTGAATTCTCTTTAAAAAAAAGTTTAATATTTGAAACAAAGGACACAATGAACAACTTTGTAGTTTGTAGTTTTGGGTTGGGATGTGGTGTAGCAAAAGCTATGAGCCACAATGAGGAATTTGTGCAAAATTCGTTCCAATAATTACAATTTTCTGTGATGGTGGACCATCGCCGGATTGCTAGAAAAATTCTTATGTCGTCTCAGAGAAAAATACACAAAGGATTTTGTGTTTTTACACTCACTTGTTATCATTCTATTGTGCAATTGAAGTTGGAAATTTGCAAAGCCCGTCCACATCCACGTCCACGTCCGTCGTGGAAATAAAAAATATGCCTGTACTTTGAACATTGTAGATTCTAGATTGTAGATGTATTCAAGGTATAAGATGTAAAGAGTAAAGAGTGGAAAGAAAAGAGAGAGTCTCATTTCCTCCCAAAGGAGTCATTTCCAATTTTGTCCAGATGTAAAAGAAATCGGTGGGGAATCGTCAAATACTTGTATATACATTTGATACTAGATACTTTATACTAGATACTAGATACTGAAGACACTGTTGCCTGTGGATACAAATACCTCACCTCGTAATTTTATCTGGAGGAGAGGATTCATCGTATAAAATGTGGAGTAGAGCATAGAGCGAAGAGCGGAGAAGAGGAGGACATTAGGACATTCAAAGAGAAAGTACAGTGTAGAAACTAAATAGAAGCAGAGGAAGAACCAGAACTAGAACCAGAATCAGCGTGGAAAACATCTAAGATAAGAAGATTCCAAATGCCAGATTTTACTTTGGATTCCTTTGCTGAGACTGTGACTGTGATTGTGACTGAGCTTTGGAGTTGGACTTGGAGTTGGAGCCATTTATATTTAATGGTTATACAACTGTTTCTAAACAAGTTCATGTACAATGTACATAATATTATGTGTGTGGACTGTGGACTTTCATGGAGCGTGTCAAATAAAAGTACATATTGTGTCCACTCTCCTTCTGTGTTTTTCCTTTTCATTCCCACACTTTTATTTTCTTGTGGATTGTACAGCTCTTTTTACTACTATTCTGTTCTATTGTGTTCGTTTGTAGATTGTAGATTGTGGATGATTGTAACTCTGATTTTCTTTTTAGTTCTAGTTCTGGTTCTTCTTGTGTGTGGAGTATTGAGTTTTCTTTGTCTTTGTCTTTGCCTTTGTCCTTCAGCATTCACTCAGTCACTCTTTCCCTCGCGATTGAATCCAAGACAATAAAGAGACAAAGGAAATTACTGTCTAGCCTTGTCCATAATCCTTCATCTGAAATACAAATGTACAAATGTACTTGTGTACTTGTGTCGGTTCCGGCTCAGACAATTTTTCATATGAATGATTTCCACGAACTTGAATCAAAATCAAAATCGATCATAGAGAGTTTTGTTCTCTCTCTCTCTGGATTATTTCATGTATACAATTGGACATGCTATGATAAAATATGTAGTACAAATTACAAATGTTCTTTGTTCTTTATCCGTACATTTCTCTTACTTGGTACTTGTTTGTTCTAAGTGGTTCGGAGTAAATATGTTGACATTTCAAACCTCCTAGAGACGTGATCACTAAAGTGAAATGATTTTTCCATCTTTTGTATTTCCTATAGAATCAAATTCAACTATGAATTTCCTTTAATTTCCCTCCGTTTCCATGTTTTAGGTATTAAATTGTATTTTGTATTTTTTGTATTGTCTGTTTTACTCTAGATTCTAGGTTCTAGATTCTAGAAATTCTTGGGAAAATATATCCATTTGTTTTTTATCCGGCTACAAAAATTGTAGTTTAATTTTTTCCATATCTTTTATTTTTTGTTTTTTGTCTTTTGTTCTATGGGCAATGAACTGAATTTGAAAATAATTACAAGTGATATTAATTCAATGAAGCTTGTGCTCAAATGCTCAAATAAAAAATAAAAATGCTTCGGTGGAGTTTCAACTTCAGATTCAGCTTCAGAATGACAATACTTGAATCTTAAATCTTGAATCATGAAGAGATTAACCTCCTCACGTTTACATACACGTAGCTTAGAAAAAAACAAATACAGGTGGTTTTTACGCAGTATGCTTAAATATTGAATACAAACTCTTTTTTAATGGGTATCAGAAAGTAGAACGTAAAATTAAGTATATCTGTTTCATCATCATGTTTCACCCACGCACACCATTTTATTATTTTCTTACTGCTTTTTCTCTTTTTCTCTTGTTTCAGAGTTCCAGGAATCTAAAAGATTGAAAACAAAAGAATCTTGAAAGCACGTACTTGTGGAAGCAAATCCAGAATCCAGAATCACGATTGATACAGAACGGAAGAGAGATGACGGAATTACACAAAATACAAAATATAATGGCTATTTAATATTTATTGAAATAAAAATCCATGTCCGTTGTCCATAGCAACAACTTTGTGAAAACGCAGATTCCGATTCAGTTTTCCGTGCCCTCCTTTCATGTCAATTCATAATTCATCCTCTTTGTTTTATTACTGTTCAATATTGTATCAGAAATCATAAAAGAGGACAACAAAACAAAGGGAAAGTAGTGAAAGTAGATTTCATTTTCTTTTATTCCTGTGTATTGTTTAACGATAAGAAACCGTAAGCATGAAACACTTTGGAAACGGGGAACAAAACAAAAAATAGGCCAGATGGCTGGCTTCATTATTCCTGATTATTCATTCATTTGTTTTTGGATTTGTTCAAAACTCAAAACAACTGGATCAGAAAAATACAGAAAATGGATTTATTGCATATTAAATCTCAATGAGTTCGCTCAAGATTCAGTATTACTCAAAATACAAAACACTCGACTTGCATTAGGCATGTACTTTCTTATTATTTACAAGCTTTTGTAAGTATTCTGTAAGTATTTTTGTTCTAAATAATAAATAATCTACAGGTAAAATATCAAGTATTCCATGAAAAATAAAGAATCGGTAATGGCCATTTGCGTTTTTATTTTTGCAGCATCTTTTTAAATCCTTCGTGCAAGATTTGAAACACTACGTCTAGCTTTTTTAAGAAATGGCAAATGACATTTGACATTTTGAATCTGAAACAGGGAACAGAAACAGAAGCTGGGAAATTCAGAGTCAATTTTTTTTTGGAGTTTTTATCCGGTAAAATTGTTTTTACTGTTGTTGTTCTTTGAATCCGGAGTCTGGAATCCTTTTTATTTTACCTTTTGGAAAATCTATCCCATCTACGAGTTGACTTTTGATTTAATTTGGTTTGGGGCTGTGAGCTTTGAGTTGTGGACTGAGAACTGAGGACGACAAAAGACAAGACAAGTAAAAGAAACAAAAAATATAAGGAATTCAAATCCCTACAGAAGAGCATCTTCCAGCTTGAATTGACGTGAAAGGCATAGATAAAATGTGCACTGAGTACATAAATACAGAATACAGGATACAGCTATGAGCAATGAGTTTTTGTATAGAAATATTTTTCAATCCAAATTCTAAAAACTGTGTGCTTTTTCGCGAAATGAAGAAAATAACGAAAGCAAAAGCTAGAAATTTTCGCTCTTCTTCCCTTTACTTTTTGTGTTTACATCGTTAGTTAAAAAGATGAAGAATCCAGAAAAAAATAAGAAAAAAGAAATAAAAGAAAATTCACAAGAATGAAGACTGACAATGTCAATGACGATGACTCTGGAGATGAGCCATTTCAAAGTCACATTTTCATCATTACAGCTAAAAAAAGTATAAGATTTTCAAGGGAAAAAATCTTTGAAAGGAAAAAGCAAAGGCCACAGACCAAACCAAACGACTGAAGAGGAAATTAGATTGATTCTGACTTTTCTCCTTGCTTTCCTTTTCTTTTTATCATCATCATCTCCGCTGGTTCAAGTTTGGATGTTGGTTGTAATTATACGAATTACAAATACACAATATTTTTTATTTTTATTGCATGTTTGATGTTTTGATTTTTGATGTTTGACTACTGAGAAATTTTTCCTTGTTATCATCTTTTTCTTGCAGATTGGATTGGATTGGAAGTGCAGTGGATTTGCATATAACCTAGAACTTATAATAAAGGAAATCTGTCAAAACTCTGCTGCGTAGATTCTAGATTCTTGATTCTAGAATGAAGATAGACGGACACGTGTACAACTTGTATAACTTGTACAGCATAAAATGAATTAAGATGAGAGCAAGATAAAAACATGTAGAGCCTAGAAAATAACGTAGCACAAATTCAAAGCTCAGAGCTCAAAGCTCAACGACCAACGACCGAAAGAAAGGCAAGAGGAATGGAAAAAAGTTCCAACATTTGGAGTAGTTACAAAATAAAGAATAGAGGACAGCTGGATTTTTTACGAACCTTTTCTACGCATCCCAATGAGGAAAAATCTTGAAGCTTCAAGTACACAGCACAGCACAGAAATCTTATTAAGCTTCACTTTGTAGTGGTAAACAGTGGAGAAGAAACACAAGGATTCCGTAGCTTTATGTTTTCTATTTAGATGGTAGAAAAGAAAGTCTGGTTGAAAGGTATAGGAAATTCTGCATGTGTATTTTTATATGTATAATGCATGAGAATAAGAACATTGAACACGGAACATGTGGGCGACGCACTCGTAAAAATCAGTTGAATTTAATATTTTATCTGTACTACTCAATGCTCAAAATCCTCCACACTCCATTCTCCATGCTCAATGTTCAATGCTCAATCTTCAATCCTCAACAACATAATAATATGTTCTAAGGAGAAAAGTGTATTCCGTCTTCCGTGGAAAAGAGGGAATCAAAGGTTTATCTGTTCTCTGTATTTTGTATTTTGTATTTTCTACTCTGTATTTTCCAGTTTCTAGAACTAGAACTAGAACGAGTGTGTGCTACTTTAGACTTGAGAAACTTTCCCTCATATTTCTCCTTGCCTATATACATTATACACTACATATAAACACGGATTGATTTGATTAAGTTCGTTGACTTTTCAACCTATAATTTTTCCGAGGAATTTAAAATGACAAATGACAAACGACAAATGCCAAATGTCAAATGCAGGTGAAAGGAATACAATACAAATCAAATTTACATGGTAAGTCCTTTAAGTTTGATGCTTGATGATTGGCAAAGGTTCCATGGCAAAATATATAATCACACAAACTGTCTATTTTTCTATAAATAGATCACAAATAAACATTGGGAATGGAGAAGATTACGCTGGAAAACGCTTTATTATTATTTTTATAAAGAATAAAGAAGAATAAGATCAGCTCACTCAGATTTTCTTAATTAAATTTGTACGGCGTAGGCATAATTATTATGGAATTTCAAGCTTTCAAATACATTTCAAAAGAAGATAAACTTGTCGAAAATAGAAATAGATCAAAGGGAACTAAATTGTGTTGTTTTTATTTTATAAACTGTTTTATACTCATTTTTGTTAAGATTCAAGAAAATTAATACTCGAAAGAGTTTCACAAACCTTTTTCTCTTTTTCTGTGCTTTCTCTTCTTTTCGTCTTTATGCACTTCATTGAATAATTATTGTACAGATTTCATTGTTTGAAAAAAATCATTATAAACAATCCCTTGCTGAAAAACTTATGTACTAAAATTTACAATCTTTCAAAAGATTATAACTTTGAGGTCAAACAAGAAAAGTCAAGAATGTCACTTGTACTTTCTCTAATATGTTAATTCCCTTTGTAAATTGCATTTCAAAAGTATTTTCTATCAAAATGTATCAGAATATGGTGAATTAAAAAAAACAATTTCTCAAGTCTCAAGTATTAAAAGGTCCGAACAAAGAATTTAAAAACATCTTAATATAAAAGTTTTTCATTTTCTATGCGGTATTGTGTAAGTCTTCAGGCTTGAGTTTTAAGAAAGGGAAAGCAAGTATCAAAATAATAAAATGTTTAATAGTACGAATACTGACATCACTGTTAATCATCTGACTTGTGAATAATGCCTGTGCATAAGAAAGGAGGAAATAAAATAGAAAGAGAGAGAGAATGAAAATCGGAGTGTGGAGCTTAACTTTGAAGTTTGAACGTAGCGGAATATCATACCTATTTGTTGATTATTATCTATTCATCTACTGGTAGCTCGTATTTCGTATACAGTTTCATTTTCATAGTGGAATGAACTCTTTCATGTCATATCGCATCAAATATCAAATCACATCACTTTCATATTGACTCATAATTCATAATACTACAGAAAGAAGATAACAGCAGGATCTACGGAACAGCTGGAGTTTTATTCAGTCTATAAATGGTAGTGTTACGCATTATACATAATACATAATACATAATCCGCCATGTAGTGTCATGTCATATTCCTACCTGAATGAGCTCAGTTTAAGTGACATGACAATGTTGCACACTTGTAGCTTTTAGCTTGTAGCTTGTAACTTGTAGCTAAGGAGTCCAACAAACTCAGAACTCAACCTCCATAAGCCTGAGCTTGAGCCAGAGCGTGATTGACACTAATACGAAAGGAAAATAGGAACAATTAAACATTAATTGTCCGCTGGAAGTATATTCAATATTCAGAACAGTTGCTTTCACACATCCAATCAAAATAACACTCATATTCATAATACTTCTTTCCTAACAAAAACGACAGTGACAAAGATGACACACAAACATATTGCAGGTATCAATATTCATACCTAGAAAAAAGAATGAAATTACAAAGCTGTATGCCTGATCCTACGTATTCTCGGGCTTGTGCTGCAGTGTAAACTGTAATCATACTTGCGTTTGAGCCTCTAATTTCCTACACTTGTTTCTTCCTTCTCTGTTTTGTTTTCAGCTTCATCTTTCATCTCAGAACATCTTTTTGACTTTCGACTACACAACTTTTCCTCTCTTTCCTACATGAATATATCCAATATCAATGAATTCACTGCCTCCGTTTTCGTTATATTTCTCAAGTACAGGAATAAATCTCCAATAAGCTGATTTAAGCTCCCCTTTTCTCTCTCAACTTGAATTGATTAGCTGTGAGATGTTTGCTGTTTTGTAGTGTTGTATTGCGCCTGTCTCATGTATTTTGTATTTTGTACCTTTGCACTTGGACTAAATTGAATTTTGACTTGATTATGGATTTTATAATTGTGTCATCTAGAATCTCGAGATTTGAGAATTGAGAATTGAGAATCGAGAATCTGACATTGAGAACTAACGTCAAAGTTGAGAGTCAAGAGTCAAGAGTCAAGAGTCAGGCATCCTGAATACACTTTTCATGTTATCAATATTCCATCTTCCATTTCGTGATCTACTTTTAACATTCAACTGTGCATTTATGATCTTCAACGTACACTACACACTACATGTACTTGTAAAATATACTTTTTCAAGGTAGACTCGCAAATCAAATTAACTTTTTATGATAATGATTCTACTTGAGATTTGAGATACGGTACAAGTTTGTAGTTTGTAGTAGCTACTAAGAGTTTTTAATGGCACGTGCACTTTCTCCAGGTTCTTTTTATTGTGTCACTGGAGGATTTCAAAACTCCAAAGCTCCAAAGCTCCAAATAGAAATCTTGAGTAGGAGTAAAATGGCAAAATGGGCAAAAGTTCATAATGAGCATACTTTTTTTTAGCTTGAAGCAAACTTGAAAACTTGAAAGTTGACATTTTTTACAGTATTCCTCTCGTCTCCTTTCGTCTCAGTAAATGTGCATAAATATCGTAAGGTAGATTTCCTCCTTCAACTTTTGAATTTCGGCTTTTGGCTAATTAATAGCTCATTTAAAAAATTTTTTCAAGGTTTCTGGGTCACAAATATATTTAGTATTTAGATTTGAGAACTTTTATTTTTTATTTTGTATTTTCATAGCATAGCATCAAGTTGTACTTTGTACTTTGCCCTTTAAAAAATTTGCTATTCTACATTCTACATAATTTTGATAAAAACATGGAAGCTCATTAAATAGCTTTAACTATAGAAAGTTGTAAGCCATAGAAAAAATTTCAATGGTTTTGTTGTTGTTGCCAAAGTACAAAAAAAAACGTAGGGATTTTACAATCAAAAACTTTTCAGTGAAATCTGACTAAAAATATAAGCATGGTTAAAAGTTCATTTCATAGTGCTTTTTTTGCTCCCAGGGAACTAATAATGTTGAGTGGAGGAGTTTTTATTCAAAAAAATCATGACTCTAGAGTCAAGAGTCAAGAATCAAGAGTCAAGAGTCAAATTGCAAGTATACAAAAACATGGAAAATTAATTCTTGTTAATGTACAGTGGAAAAAATTGCTAACCTAGGGCAGTGTTTTTACTCGTACAAATTACAAAGTATATGTACAAAGTAGAAAGTAGATAATCACATTGCATGTTTTTTTTTCAAAAAAAACTTGCACTAACTTCAAATGCCAAGGTCACAAATTTTCATCTGTACCATATGTGTGATTTTTACTACTCACGTTTTCAGTCACATGAACACCAAAGATTGAAGATTCACATGAAAACAGCCTACTGATAAAACCCTATTAAAATCTACATAATACATAATAAATGCACATGTCACATGTACGGAATTTGGGATTTGGAACTTGGAACTTGGAGTCCAGTTACGCTCGTGTTTTGGAGATAATTGGGATCAAACTGCCACAAATTATTATTATTATTATTACAGAGCTTAGATCTTATAAAATAGACACAGAAAGGCTAAAGGCTGTGATAAAAGAAAACTATTGATGAAGAAAGATGAACTTTCTTTTGGTTTTTCCTCGTCCTCGTGTTTAAGATTCCACTTGGTGTTTTGTTGAGCAGGATTAAGGGCTTTGGCAATTAGCAATTAGTAATTTCCAATTTCCTCAAGATTCAAGATATACAATTTACAATGTACAAGATACATGCAGTTTTTTCTTGAGAATTAACTTTGAGCTCTGGATTTATATTTAGTTGACGACACAGAATTCAGCATAGCTGTACCGTCTACTGTCGACTCTGGACTCTGGAAATGAACAGTAATCCAATTCAAGTTCAAGTCGAGTAATTTGTAATTTTGGTGCAATAACGTATAAATTTCCTTCCCCTTGAACACTCAACACTAACACCAATATAGGAATAACATTCAACATGGGAGTGGAATGGAGAGGATTTCCATGTTGATGATGTATCTGCAATCTGCATAATAATGTTAACGATCAAAGAAAAGTCTCTGTTTATTAAGAGTCACTATCTGTAGAAAGTACATCATTTTCACCATGAAAATCCTGAGGCTCTTGATTCTTGATTCTTTGAAGTGAGAGGAGAAATCAAAACACGTTCAATGTTCAAAGGCAAGAAATCTCAATGCGAATTGGAATCAAAATTAATGTAAAAGAATCATCCTGCATCCTGCACCCTGCTGTTTGAGCAAAACTCGAGACTAGAAACCAGAAACTAGAAACTCCTGACTCATTTTAGATTGACACTTGTAGTTTTACTTGTACTCTGTCTGATTCATTTTTGTATGTACACTTGAGAAAAAGAGGTGTCAAGTCTGGGGATTCCTCTGAAGTTTGTTTTATCAAGAATCAAGAATCGAAAATCAAGATGTTCTTTGAGAAAATTGAGTGGATTAAGACTCAAGATGTTTCATAATCATTATCATCATCATTCATCATGGATCAATACTTTCTTTCGCCTTTCTTTTGGGTTTTTGTATCGGTGAAATCAGCAAAGAAATTTCCGTGCTTTTATCTTATCCTCTTTTTTTCTTGATGCTTTTGACTCTTATAAAAACGTGAGCTGCATCCTGCATGCTACAAGTAAAAAGCTACAGCCACAAACTACAAGCTTGTGTATAAAGTATAAGTGCATTTTTGACACTGTTTTTCCCGTTCTTGACGGAATTCACAAGTAAAGATTTGTACCATATTTTGTATTTCCAAGGGTTTTTCTAATACGTGTAAACTATAGGTTATTATATTCTCGAATCTCAAATTTTCTTGACTCTTTACATTTGGGATATCAAGTCGATTTTTACCCAGAATCCAGAATCCAAACTCATCTTGGATCTTGAATCTCATCATTCATCATCTGTATCTTTTGCAGGTCAAAGATCAACTTGAACTGTTCAATTATGCTTTATAAATTATACAGCAGCAGTTTGCAGTACAAGTAAAATGAGAATAAATTGGACAATTTTAAATGTCAAATCCGCCATCCGACCTTCCGCATTAAACTAATAGTCGCCCGCATGTGAATTTCCTGTAATTTCCTTTCTTCCTTTTTTTATCATCAATTTTCATAGAGATGGATGAATTTAAAAAACAAATGTTGACCTAATTTTGAAATGTGTAAAAAATAAAGTACAAAGTGTTCATTGTTCATTAGCTATTATTAGGAGCACGCACGACACACGGCACATGATACATAATAAAAATAAAAAGGTCTAAATCTGGAAGAGAAAATTGGAGCTGTAGATTGTAGATTGTAGATTCCTCACATTATCATCATATTTTCTCACTACACACAGCACACAGTAATGTGTAATGACTAGGCTCGAGGTTCTAGTTCTGGTTCTAGTTCTAGGTTTATGATGCGGTTCATAAACCTCAAATTGAAAAAAATATCCGTGTACTTTGTGTACGAGATGTAAAAAGAAAGAAGAAAGAAGAGAGAACCCGTGTTTTTACAGCATCATCATCCTTTATTGTTTTTACAGTGTCAGTGATGGCGCATGTTTCAATGTTTCCCTCATTTTATACTTTATACATCAAAGTTTCTGGATACTGTATACTCGAGAGCTTTCACTTTTTGTGTTCGTGTTGAATGGAGAATGGAGAATGACCTACAAGGAAAATGAACCTATGAAGAGAAAGGAAATGAGCTAAAATTGGTGTTGGTGAAGAAGAAGAAGAACAAGAACAACTCCAAACTCCACTACCTTTAATAATAGTAGTAATAATATCAAATAGACGTTGTGATGATGATCTTTGACGAACGTGCCATTTCATCTTTTATCTTTTATCAGTTTTATCCTTTACGTTTTATGTTTTATGTAGTTCACAAAGGAGTCATTTTCCTCCATTCATCCATTCATTCTTTCATTCTTTTAGTTTTTTCCTTCATCCATTACTGTGAGGATGAGAAAGGATGAGCCTTAGCGTGGGATGTTGGATCTGGATGTGGGATGGGATTACGAAGAGAAAAGAGACAAGTATTGCCTCGATACTCGATACATGAATACATATCGATATGTACATTGTACAATCTAGACAATCACGAAATCAGCCGCTCTCATTATTATTTCACAATTTCTATAGGAAATCTCAAGTGATTATTCTGAAAATCCTCATAATTTTGCTTTGTCATTTCTCTCTGAATCTAGAATCTAGAATACAGACCACAGACTACAGACGTTGAATATCGAATATTGAACATGGAAACGGTTCTGAAAGGAAAAAAGACTAAATAAGAAATGGATTTCAGATTGAACAATGGACATCAATGAGAAGAATAAAGAATGAGGTTACAATTTATAATGGTAGTGGAATCGGAAGTTTATCTAATTGGAAATTCGCAATTCGCGTTACATATGCTTTACTTCTTTCTTTTACTGTCATCGGATAAAATTAGCAAATCATTACCCTAATCACTAATCACACTAATAACAAGCAAAAATGATGAGACTTGAATATTCAATAGACTTTACTTTGGTACTAAAGTTGGTAAAAGTCTGTCAACTTTTTCTCTGTAATCTACATTTGTTTGTCGTTTCACATGTCACATCCATTTTCTTTTTCACCACAGCTTAGATGTATTTTTACAAGAAAATATTACTTGTTATTACACGTAATGTGATTTTTATGCGTATTTATAGTATTTATCATAATGGCCAATCAAATTGGATTTTTTTAGTGTTTCAAAGCCAAGTCCGAAAATAGATTTAACTACTACCTAATAAGAATCCACAGACATTAATTATAAGCATATCAGATTTTTACAGTAGTATCTTCAAGGAATAACAAATACAGGTACTATAATTCCGTAAACCGTATAAAGTGTAAAAGTGTAAAAGTTTATTAGAAAAATATTTTGTATTTTTAAAGGGACAGAAAAGTTTACAACTGACAGTGGAAAATACATTTGACAAAGAGTGAAGCCTGTCAAAAGAACAAAATGTACAGTAAAAGGTTCATACTGTTCCATCAACCATCAGTTCTAATTTATTCCTGACTACAAATCATTTTTGACTTTTGGTAGACAGACAACAGACCTAAAAAGAGTGGACACCAAAAATACTTTTGTATCGACGTTTTTTTAGTCATGATGTCATTTTAGACATTTTAAAGTGCTCTCCTGATTTCACATTGTATTGACATTGAGCTTTAAAACCCTTTCACCGACGGCTATATTCAAATGTCCATGCAAATAACAGAGGATAAACCAAAACTTTCAAAAGGATATAAGTTATAAAGAAGATAATTAAAGAACATCTTTTTATGTTTTAGAAAAAGAAAATAGAGTCATCTTTCTTTGTGTTTTAGAATTTTTTACAAATTAATGGTAGTTTTAAAATCTGATGCCAAAATTACTAGCAGCAGTAAAATTTAGAACTACAAATTAAAGTACAAGGAAAAGATAAGCAAAGTTATGTACAAAAAAAAAAGAGTCTAAAGTCTATTTTAGTTTGAATTAAAACAAAATGGGGTAAAATTATATGTAATTTTGTTTGTGCAATGGGAAATTCATGTAAAATATGATGAATGATGAATGATATAATGACAAATTGACAAAATAATTGACTTTTTATTTGCCCAAGGACGCTAACACTAATGATACAGAGAACAGATAATAGATACGTAATACTTTTGATATTTGATATCTAATATCTAATATCTACGTAAAAGAGGACAAATGCTTACCAGATGTCAAATGTCCAGCTCCTTTCAAATTTCCACAGTCTTTGCACAATACGATACAATTCAAGCGAATCGAATCGAATAAAGTCGAGTTGAGTACAATGTCCAATGTACAATGGACAATATGCAATGTCAAGTGGTACGACGCACAGTTCAATTATATTTAGTCGTCGCTGAGCAGACAAAAGAACAGGAGCAAAAGTAGTAGCAATTAAACTGTAGCAGATCTATATCTATAGCTTTTCTTTCTCTTTTTACAGTGTACAATGTACAATTCCCATATGTTTGTTTGTTTTTTTTTATAAGCTACACATGTAATCGATTTTCGATTTTCGACTTTCAATACACAAGAGGACAAACCACTGATGAGGGGAGTTCAAGGTAACTTGAAGAATCCACAGTAAATAGTAAACAACAGTAACTAGTAAACAATAAATGGTACACCGCGAGTTTTCACCGATCCGATCTGATGTAATCTGATATCTGATATGAAAGCGGATTTATGTTACATATACTTTTGTTCATCAAAGGAGCATTTTATCTATAATAATTAATAATCAATACTCTGCACACAGACTCAGACTTGATAATTATTGATAATCAACTCATAAAGTATAAAGTCATAGGATAAATTGAACAAAGTAAAAAGTACAAAAGAATTTGGAATTCTGGAAATCTGGAAATTTCTTCCTTTTTTTATTACACGGATTTTTTTTATTTTGAATAATTGATGCTGATACTGATTTTGATTTTGATATTATTTCACAGGCCGAGTTTCACGTTTACTTAATTCTAATTGTGATTGACACTTTTTCATTAGTTGTCGACTTTCGGTTCTCATTCGTCGAAGAAGGAGGTTTCACCAAAACCAAAAAATGCTTTTAACGTCTTTTTTTACTTTATATTTGTACCTAATTTTCACAAGTATCAAGTATTATGAATTATGAATTACGAATTAAGAATAATGAGAGACACGAGGAGCACTTTGAAATTTGAAATTTGAAGTGACAGGACTTGAAGCGTGGGCGGCGGTGATAGAAAAATTGTGTTTTATCTATTTACTTTTGTATTTATGTTGATAAAGATAACCATCAGGAATATTGGAGACAGGTGAGTGAATGGATGAACGAGGGAGATGGAGATGGAGGAAGGAAAAGCCTGTTGTGTATGTTTTCTGTCGTCTCTGACAACAGACTGAAGAGATACAAAGAATAGTTTCCTTGTAGAGCTTCTAGATTCTAGAGTGTGAGCGTCGGTGGTCTCGGTGAGCAGCCAACAACCAACAGGCACAGAGAAAGAGAGAAAGAGAGAGGGAAAGCAAGAGCGAGAGAGAAAGTGAATGACTCTGAATGAAATGGAAACGTAGTGGAAAGAAAAAGTCCTGCGTGTACAGTATACAGAGTACAATGTTGACTGTGCAATGTTCACTGTGCACACAACATATTACATACAAGTGTTATTTGTTATTTGTACATGTGGCTCGTGGAGCAAGTATGGAAATAACAAGTATATCTAGAACCAAGAATCAAGAGTCTACAGCAGGCAAGAAATTATTTAATCCTCTCGGTATTCTGTATTTTGGCAGCATATTGCACAGTGTACACAAAATACAAGCTACAAGCTACAGTTATGTCATATGTAAGATGCGCTGATGTAGCTACACATTTTTTCTTCATGATACATGATATAATATATTGTGCAAAATAAAAACAAGTATGTGTCTTTTATTTTTGAGCATCGAGAATCAAGAATATAGAACACAGAATACATGGCAAAAAATAGGAAAATGCTCCCTTTTTTTCATTCGAGTGTTTTGACTTTCCTTTTCCATTCTCATGCCAACCGGATCATGGTTCTAAATTTGAGAGTGGGTGTTCTAGACTTTAGACTGTAGACTCGAGAGTTGAGAGTCAAGACAAATGGAGTCATCATTTTACAATTTACTTGGAATTTTTCATTCGTGTTGCCTTATTTATATCTTTTTGTAACAACAGGACAAAAAGTATACCTTTTCAATTTTCCTATAGTTGTTCGTTTGTGTTCCCGCTGCTCCATTTTACTTAGGTTCCGTTATGTAACTGTTTCACTACTGACAACGGACAACGGGCTGCCAATTGGCAATTTAAAGTTGGCAGTTTTTTCCTTTGTCACTTGGGCTCCTGGGAAAATTTCCAGCTCACGGACTATTGCAGGTACAAGTCCAAACCAAACTCAGTCAAAGAACAAATAAGAATTCCAAAAATAGTTAAAATACATAATATAAAATAGATTGATTGTAATGGTTGTTTAATTTAAATACCATACACAATATGATAAAAGATAAGGGAAAGAGTACGCCAAATAAATACAAGCAATTTTTGCCTAATTTTCGATTTCGCTTTTGATTTTTTGTGGAACACTTATAAAAATTAGGTATTATAATCTTCAAGAATTTTAGTCTTGGGATGTTTCGTTTTTGAAATATAATTTTTCAAAAAGTATCAAAAACCAACTTTAAACTCTTATTACACGCTTATTTCAAATTAATTAAAAATTCTGCCTATCTCAAATGTTTTCTAAAATAGGAAAGTATATTATGTAACATTAAAATTTCACTTTTTTCAAAATTTTTGGAAATTTTAATGTTAATTGTAAAATTGTGGGCCACAAATTGCCCATCTTATAATTAGTCTTAAATTAAAGATCATGAATTGCTTTTTCTTAAAAATGATATTACAAAGTGGGCAATTTATGGCCCACCAATTAAAAGTA
>JABASP010003097.1:0-15796 GCA_019776565.1 Sminthurinus signatus | reverse complement strand
GATTTCGGAGAGTTGCGGGAGTCGGAGAGTAACCAAAAATACATACAGCACTGATGGCTAGTATGATTGTGTCAATGGAAAAAACCGCATGTGATTTGGTTAAGCCGTTTGGCTGGAACCGTGAAAAGAACAGACGGACGGACGGACAGACAACATGATAGAATAAGGGGAGCTCGCTTCGCTCGCTCCCTAATAATATATTATGTATTCATCACAAGTTCAATTTTATTCTACATACATATACCCAAAAGTACATGTATGATGTATGTGGTGGATTGTGCAGTATTATTTATTATTTCTTTGATTAATCATGGAAACTTACATTGTATGCATGTCACTGGCATGGATGGAGCAATATGGTGGTTGCTCATCGGGAACTTTCCTATGAGAAGCCTCAGGTGGACAACTCAAAGTACAGATAAAAGATGAATTCCCTCCATTCCCATCATCACCATCCTAAAGTGTGAAAGGAAAGAAAAAAAAATTGTTTTATTTTCCTCTTTTAAATAAGATCTTCCCTAGAGTCTATATAGATATTTACACTAAAAGAAAAAAGTGGATATACTTGAATATATACGACAAGAATATATATAGGTATAAAAGTATTTATCTATATACAATACAATACCTTATATTATAATATTATTATGTATTTATTTTTTTGTTATACAAGAGAATATATATAGAGAAACATGAACACAAGTAAAAATTCAAATTCAAATTCAAGCGTGAGAAAAACTTGCATAATTCCACACTTTGATGTTGACATTATGATAGGTAAATACAAAGAAAGTCTAACATCAAGGGATCAGTACATTATTCTGTATAATATTCTTTCGTACAAGAGTCCAGAAAACCAAGATGAAAATCTGATCAATATTGACAGTTCATCTTTTGTCAGTCATTCTGTCTTAATATATTATATTATATTACATCTTATACATGGTACAAAATATAAAATGAAATGAAGACAAGAAACAAGTTTCATTTCCATTTCGGCAATATAATAAGTAATACATAATATACGATACACCTTTGATTCATTGAAGTATAACATGAAAAGAAAATACAGTCTAGATATATAAAAAATTTAGAGTAATGTTCGTAAGTTTTGTTTACCGGGTAGATACGATAATTTCGGCAGGTGATACAATCAGTTTTATTGGGTCCTAAGCATCCACGACAGGCTTCGTCACAAGGTAAACATTCATGCCGCTCCTCATCAGCATAGAACTCAGTCGGACATTCCTCTTCACATTGCTCCCCTCGTTTGTAGTGTGAACACTCTTGACAAACCTTGAAAACAAATCAAATACAATCATGTAATTTTCTCTCTCTCTAGTACATATTAGATGACATAATAAGTCTTCTTCTTTTGACAAAACAAGACAATTTCTGTTCTCTGTTTTGTTAATGAAACCATTTTGTCCTTTTTGTAACATGTTTCCTCTTTATCTTAACTCCAAATTTCAAAAATTCAACACTATTCTGTACTCTGTACTGGTCAGTTTCCCTCTCATTTCTTTCATGTTTCATCTTTCATGTCTGTGATTATGATTATCAATTTTGATACATGAGTAAATATGTACATTGTACACACACACACAAAAATACAGGAATACAAGATACAAGAAAGATGACTTGAGTATTCTCAGTGTTATTAGTTATTATTATGATTATACATTACACATAAGATGTGATTTTTCAACTTTCAACTTGCTGGATTAGTCTATTGACAATTGACAACTGTCAATTGACATTGGGAAATATACAGACAGAAAATTGAGAGGGATACAAAGAGATTTATTGTTATTATATTATTATTATTACCTGTGTGTGAAAGCCATAGGCTGAACATCTTTTACATTTGGGATGACATTTTTTACAGATGGATTTTCCACTCAGGGCTTTCAAAATCCCTTGTTCCTTAGGGCCAACAGATTCATAATAGTAGCCAACTGGACATTGCTCATTCACTCCCAAACAACGCTCCTATGAAAATACAAAACAGTAAAAGTTAAGTTAATACTATACCAGACACTACACTACTTAGACACAAAGATCCAGAAGTAATATTATTATGAATAAAAGAAAAGCATGATGAGTAAAAAATAAATTGAAAACTTACAATTATGCCACTCTCACTGACTATGGCCTGTTGACAAGAATTGCAACCACCAAATCCAATTGTATTAGCCGGTCCGGTACAACCTCCAACACAGTTATCATGACATCGAAGACATTCCCCATTCAAATTGTATTTTAATTCTGGACAAGCTTCAATACAAAATGGTCCATCCTTCACATTTTTACACTTTGTACAATTTCCAGGGCCAGAACCAAAACAAGTCTTGTCACATTGTTCATGACACTTTTGACAAATACCCGGACTGTCCTCGTATATTCCCATTGTTGCATTACAATTTGGTATACAACTATCCGCCAGTTTGAATTTTGCACAGGACAAACTATTTAATAAATTACGATTGAAAAAATAAACAAAAAACAATGTTCTACTATTAGAAACTTGTACGAATAAACAAACAGAATATTCTTACTCATTTTTTACATTCTCTATTGAATACAACTTATATACAATGAAAGAGCAATCATATCTGTATTAGATTATTATTATTATTACCAATCATTCGAATTAGGACCCCAACATCCTTCCTCTGAACACTGACTACTACAAACTTCTCCATTTTTCCTACAATCTTGCACTAGACTGTTGTTGGAAATTTGATTCGTGTTTTTACCACTCACAATTTTCTTCCAATTTATCGAACCAGCATAACATAAGTGAGGATTTTCAAGGATTGCCACAGCTCCTGATCGGATTTTCTTCAGTGATCTCAGATTAAGTGAATGTAGAGAAGTTTTGACAATATACAAGGATGCAAAAAAGTCTGTCTTTTCTCTTCCACCTATAACTTCCAGATTTCTGTAAATGGAAAAAGATAAAGAAAATGTCAGTTGATTAATCATGAATCATTGTGAATTGTGAACTTTGGTCTACGCTACTAATACTGAATACGGACTGAATTATACATAGTTTCATAATCCTACTATTAGAACGGCAATCAATATGATTTTGATTTGACTATTCTCATTCTTACAAGAGAGGAAGACGAAGTATAATAAACTAAGAATTATGATGATGATGTTGATGAATAAAAGAAGCCATAAAAAGAAGGGCTTGTTTGATGAATAATTAAAAACACCACGAGGTTAGGGATGGGTTCTCAAGAAGGTGAGAGTATAACAAGATAAGAGAGAGAGAGAAGGAGAGAGGGAGATAGAGAGAGATTCCTTTTAATAGTATGATTAAAATGTACTGTCTATAAAAGTACATACACGTTTACGTGATAATAAACATCCCATATATACCGTGTATATGCATGTATGTATGTTTCTAGATATTTCTAAACACTAAACACTAAACTCGTCTCTCTCTCTCTCTATACTCTATAATATATTTATTTCTATGTATTGTCATGTAATAAATAGTACATGATGTAATTAAAAGGATTGAAAATTCCTTTCTTCGACAACGACACAATACACAATGTACAAAATAATATCAACTTGTAAATACAGAAGAAAAAAAATGTAAATAAAAACAAAAAACATTTTAGGTACATGTAAACAGAGTACAATATAAAAAAAAAAGATTGGCGATGTCTTGTGTGTAATATGTACTGTATGGGAACATGAGACTTAATTATATGAGATAACAAAAACAGATTAGAGAATAGTTTAGAAAAAAAAAACAAGAATTTTCTCTACTCATTTTAGATTCCTTAAAAGCTATATTGACGAATAAATGCAAATTTGTGTATTTTATGAGACTAATTAGTAGAGTCAAATAAATGTAAATTCTGCGTTAGGATTGTGTACACCATGTACTATGTATAATAATATATTATATATATATATTGAATACTCACCTGAAGCAGGACAAATCAGTGAAATTAGGGTGTGTTGCTTGAACGTTGATAAATCCCGCTACTTCTTTCAGTGTACTAAATACTTCAAGTGCACTGGGATCCAGCGGTTTGTACTTTTCTCCAAAGGTGAAATTGGGATGAACTTCTTGAAAACCATTAAAAGAACTCTCCAAAATTGCAATGGAACCTTCGATAATTGTACAATTTCTAAAGCTCTCCACATTCCCAGAATGAATTATTGCATTAGGTGGAGGTGGTCCTTGACATTTTTTACGACAGGGACCGTTGCAAAACACACACTCCCCATTCTGAGCCTATTAACAAAAAACAAAAAAATATTAATAATACTACTAATAATAATTAGTATCATGCTCATTTCCCTAATGATTTCCCCTCTTAGATTTTACATGGTATCGTAAAAGTATTTTAAAATTTATGATTCTTGTACGCATAAAGAATCTATCATCTATAAACTATGAAAAGAACCATTTAAAATTGTTCAATTTTCAATACTCAATACCAAAAACTAATGAATAATAATTAAGAATATCAATTATTGTTATTATTATTATTATTACTATTCCTATGCACAAAATTATGTTGTAATATTATGACTGAAGTTCAGTTTATCAGTAGGTATTAGGTATATACATTATACATTAAAAATAATAAACATAAAAATAATACGTAGAGTGTAATTAAATGTTTAAATAAATTCAGTATTCATACTTCTTTATCGGGAGGGCAAGAACGAACGCAAGCTCCAGACGCAGTGTCTCTTAGAAGATGATCCGGGCAGGTTTTGACACAGGTTGCTCCATAAGCATATTTCCCATCTGGATTCCGCTCAGACAGATAAGTTAGAGGATTGTACACAACCAATGATGGACATTCATCTTTGCATTCTCCATCATCATAAAACTTTTTACATGCCTGGAAAGAAAAAAAAAGAAGAGAATTCAGAACAAAAGTTATGTTATTACTATATGTAGTAAAGAGTGAAGATCCACGGAACAATGGTAAGGAGGGAAAGGTGAAACTATATTATACTCAACTATAGTTTTGTTCTAAATTTATGTACAGTATGCGGGTATACATATACCAACAATCAACAATGGAGTGGATGCAGTAACAATTGCATTTGCCTATTTACATCTCTAAAGGTGCTTGTATTTCTTCCTCCATAGACAAGGGGAAGAAAGATAGGACGGTAACAATATTAAAAAGAATAAGTGATAAAGAATAGTAGAGAGGCTCTTCATGTACATGTGTATTGTACATGCAGGTAATGTGGTAAATTGAAAATTTACAATTCAACTCAACTGCTAAGAAAAACTATTAATACACACGTTGAAATTCTTGGGTTAAGAAATTAGCTACGCATTTGAATTTTGAATTTATCATCTATTGTTTGGAGTTTCATTTGCACCTGCAAAGATTCTTCTTTTTTCTTTTTTAGTGAACATTAAAAAAGGTCTGGAACTTTTTTTTCAGACAGTACCCTTGCCTTGTGCAAAATAAGAATCATCATCATCATCAGTATTTTAGTATTGTAAAATGAAGAATGGAAGGAAAAAAATACAATGAACGATTTTTCTGCACAAGATGAAAACAAAGTACAAAACGAAAGGTAGTTTTTTCTTTCTTTCTAATTATCTATAGATTTTAAAACTGCGCAATTTCTATAATTTATTTAACAGGTAATAGGGTGATAAATAAAAGTTTAGGTTTTGACTTCTCACAGAACAACGAACGAAAGAAAACAAATACAAGGGATGAATTTATACTTATATTTTTCACTTGTGTTATTTATATTACTATAATAATATTAAATGAAACGTACCAAACAGTCACTTTTCTTTGGCCCAGTGCAACCACCAGCACAGGAAAGATGACAACACTGCCTTGGTTCAGGACCATAACAGCGACCCTCATGACACTGTGGACTACAGTTGATTTTGGAAAACTTTTGACAATTCTGTGGACCTTCTCCCCAGCACCCAGATTCACAACTTCGATCACAAGGTGGACAATCCCTCTCTGGTTGGGTATAATTATACACGTAAACATACTTGGAATTCGGACCACTGATAATTTCATCCCAGTTGATTGTCTTCACGTGGCACAAATTGTAGTTATTGAATACGCCTACATTTCCAGCCAGGACGTCTGTAAATATTTACATAATATATTATTATTATTAGTACACTCAACCAACAAATCAACCCTACATATTGCACATAAATACTGAAGAGAACAACAACAATAATTATTATAAATGACAAATACATACATAATATTCCACATTCTACACATGTACATGATACAAAATAATAAAGAAGAGCAAACAAACCTCGTAAAGCAGGTAGTTCCAAATTATCCATACGGGAAAGGGTCACCATCAACGAAAACTCATCATCATGTACATTAAGACGAAACAATGTCCTACCGCGAATGACTTGTAAGCTCGGCAAAACGATCCGTTTGACATCTACATGAGAGATGAGAACATATCCAGTAACTTCCCGAATATGTTTCAGGAAACTCAGATCCATATTCTTCTCTTGAATCCATGTTAATTCCAAGTTTCCTTCAACATATGTGCAGTTTGTATATCTGTCCATCAAGTTCCGGTAGTGATGAAGCCGGTTGCTTGGAACTGACATTCTACAATATAAATGGAAAACAATAAAATGAGAAATTATTTTCTATGAAGTTTTCACTCAAATCACCCAAAGAACACTTTTATACTTGTACATAACTCATGAAAATAAAAATGTATATTTAAAGTGTATAAAAATGAATAAAATTTGCTTACCGTCCATTTGTTCCAATGCACACTGAATCATGAAAAAAAGAAAAAAAAAAGAAAAATTGGATTAGTTATTTTGAAATTTGACTAACACAAAAGAATTTTATACTTAAAAAATAAAGCAAAAAAGGCCAAAAAAAATATTCCGCAAAGTTAGAATCTGCAGAGCGTACGTAATACGTAAAAAGTAATAAGCGTATATGCTACTAAATCATAATCCATAATATTCATATTATAGTAATATTTCAGTGTCAAATTTTTTGAAATAATGTATAGTGGCTAAGCTGTCAAAATCATTTTGAAATACAAAATAATTTCCAAAAAAAAAACAAACTATTTTTCCATTTCCTACAAATTGTAAACCAAGTGGTTGTTTTTTAACTCAAATTCTACACAATATTTTCAATGTTAAAGCATATAATTTTTTGAAACTTGAAGCTCAAAGCACAGTAAATAAGCAAGCGGTCGTTAAAATTCTCAGTCTACCAAAATAATGAATGATGAAAAAAACCCCTCATATTTTATAATGATGTACACAGTCAACAAGATAGTATGTGCATTCATCTTTCATAGTTACGAGTTATGAGGTAAGAATGAGAGTCAACAGACAAGAGAAAATTGCACAGTACAGGATTTCCTCGAAATCATCATTTTTCCTCATGAGTTTTCACTGAACGTTTTAATTGTATGCTGCATACGTACGAGCAGCAGTACATACTTTTCTACTCAGCTTCTTTAGAACCTTTAGAAATAGAACTGTATGGAAGCGAGAAGATGATGAGGTGAGAACCACAAATTCCATCATCATGATTAATTTAATAACTTTTCTGCAACGCATGTACGCACACTAAACATTGAACGCCAAACATCAAATTTTCAAGCTCACATATTCACTTGAATGTCGGTTGTTGGTACAATCTGTAACTCTATTACATACTACAGACAACAGACAAACGAACCTTTATATTAAAGGTATACATAATATATCTGTATAAGCTTATAAATTTGAAAAGGCCTGTATCAACAATCAACAAAATAATGATCACCAAAAGACTTTCCACTTTTCACACCTTTTTTACCTTTATAATATTGCATATTTCAAATTTCAAAGTATAGATTTTTTTTTCTTCTCAAAATTGTACACTGCGTATTTAGAAGTTGGAAATCAAGAAATGATGTACAATGTACAACTGGAAATTATTATAAATTTTCTCATCCATCACATCTTTAACGACGACGTTTCTTTTTTCCCCGGAAAAATAATTTGAATTCTTAATTTCTCTTACATAAAACTTTTGGAGTAAATTTTAAATGATTGCATAATGTATATGAGAAAGTCATGGAAATTTACAGGGTTTGATTCATTTTACTTTTTACTTGATTGATTTACCCACAAGTTTTAAATTCCCTCCTGTGACTTACGATCTACGATGAGCCACGTCAGTATGTGAGAATCATGTATGAATTCCAATCACATATGAACATACAGAAATGAAAATGAGGAATTTCCCCTTAGAATATAATATATAAAAAACGTACAAACAACAAACAGTAAATAGTAAACATTAAATAGTTTAGGTGCGGAGAAATTATATTATGTAGTTTAAAATCATTTCCTTGTCCCCTGGAGTCAATTACCAATAAAACTGACATGCTTTCGGCTTATTTGGCTTCTCTATCCGTAATCCGTAGTCATCAAAGTCTAGGCTTTAGAAACCAGACACTATTGACTACATGCAATATGGACTGTGGACTCTGGACGGTCAGAAGCAGGGAAATAAAAATTCAAGTTTAATCGACGTGGTCGCGCTATGACATGAACAACTTATGACGACTATTCCTTCATTAGACTGACATTCATGACAACTTTTCGGATTTATTAAACAACCATCATAATTTTCGGTGAACTACTCCATACTCCATACTATCATGAAATTCAAGCTGCATGATGCATGATTACATGCATGTCTGTAGGAAAAATGAAGTGAATTTCTGTGTAAACAACAGAATATCAGTAAACAGGTAAAAATGGGAAATGTAAAATATTGTAAATCCTATATTATAATGTTGTATTATGTAATGAACACTCTATGATAATATGGTCTGAATGTGCCAATGTCCTTGTACACATGTGAAGAATGTTGTTGTTATGTACTGTAAAGATGTAAAAATGTTCCGAATATAATAATAATAATAATAACAATACTTTTTACTCAGGCATGAAGTTTTTCTAAACGTTTGCCGGAGCCATGGGTGTCTTCATCTTTTTCCTTTTATCCTTCCTTCCACATACATACATACATACACACTGCATACTCCATGCTGAATATTACATATTAATATGGTAAAAAATTAACTCCAGCCTTTTCCCATAATGTTACATACTACACACTACATACCACCACAATGCAACGCACATTTCCATTTCTCTAAATGCTGTTTTATTTTGTCCTTAATACTCCAAAAAGGTATATATGCGTAATATTTCACATGTGATATATTACATAAGACTTACACACTTTATCCCGTTTACAGCATTTATTTTTCCCAACACACATAACACATAATACATAACAACGCACGTTCTCTCTTTTATTTACCTACATTTTTCATCCTCATAATCAAAACCAAACTCTATAAGATGGTATATTATACTTACGTCTTACGTACATAGAAAAATGTGATGTACATGAAGAAGGCGAGAAAGGGTTTAAAAATGCATGTAACATGTAAAATGTATAAGTATAAATGCACACCATCTTTAAAATAAAAAAAGAGAAGAAATAGGTATTCACAAGTGCATGTATTATGTATTTTCAAACTATAATACAGTACAAGTATATTGTACTGTGTTATACATACATGGACGCACATAATATATTAAGTTAATGGGTTTTTAAGTCCTTTTATGAACAAATCCATAAGTTTGTGCACACCGACTAGAGTAGTGGAATATGCAAAGACAAGGAAAGGGAGGTATGCGCTAGGCCGAGTATACATCGTCCTTAGCCATGCTCCAAACTCCAAACTCCATACTATTACATACCTAGTAAAAACTACAGATGATCATAATAATAATAATAATACCATTATTATCGTCATTATTGTTGTGTGATAGAAAAATAAAACAGGAAAAAAAAAACAAAACAAAACTTCGGCTTGATGAGCATCCCAAAGACAACAGCATACTTGTGTAAGTAAGTATATAGTTAGAATTTAGATGGATGCATTTTTGGACAGCATACAACCCTTTGGTTTTTCTTGTATTTGCCGTCCCTGTACCCTGTTCTCAGCACTTTGTACACTATGCATCTAAAATCTAAACCTAGACGATGCTGTATAGTGTATAATGTATAAGTTATTCTGTTCATATTTACTCGCATAAAAAAAGGACTCCTTGGATGCTTCTCTTCTTGAATCTTGAATAATAGAACACAGCACAAGACACAAGACAAACCAAAAGAGAATAAAGAAAGAATGGAAAAGATGTTCTCGCTCACGTTAATTAATGACATGCTCATCAAAGCATCCAGAGACCAGAGACCAGCGACGAGGAGACCAAGATGAGAAAAGGAATTTGAATTCGATTCCTTTGGTTTGAATAGTTCCAGAGAGTACTTGGTCTTTTTTAAATGTCTATTCAGCTCTCAAGTCTCAAGCTCTTGGCCATAGCCTTTAAGAAAAAATGTGAACATTTTCCTCCTCCTCCTCGCCTCTCTCTCTCTCTCTCTCTCTCTCTCTTTAGTTTTTTGCATTGTACCTCTCCTCTCTTCTTGTATATATTATCTACATATAGTTCGACATCTCTACCTTTCCCTCTGTCTCTCTCCGCAGGTATTTTTGTCCTGAAGGTGGTTAATTCTCTCTTCTCTCTTGAATTGCCCTTTTCTCCGTCGCCGTCCTTAGCTTCTATTCTATCTTCTGTCTTGTATCTTGTATCTAAAACTGATTCAATGCTCCCAGCGTATTCAGTGTCTTGTCCAGCCTTGTCTCACAGTACTAGTAAAATATTATTGTGCACAATATACAACACGTATACGCATAGAAAGGTACTCATGTCATATTCTCCTTTCTTTTGCATCCAGTATGTATAACATATAGCTCCATATTCCATATTTACAATCCAATCACACAGTATAAAATGAAGGCACATAATGAAATCTCATGTGAAAATTGCTCGAGTCTCGAGTATACAAACTCGAGCTCAAAACAAACTTTTGAGGACCAAGACTTTAATAGAAAAAGATGGAAGATGAATCTAGTGATGATGGTGAAGAATAGAATAGAAAAAAACCTCTTTAACATCTTTAAATATGTATGCATAAGGAGAGAATCAAGATTCAACATCGTAAGCCAGAGCCAGAGCCAATATGGATTGATCTACAGTACTTTGTATTGAATTTCACGTGCTGTATCTATATACTTATGCACTCATCCTATTTGTACTTGTACAACAAGAAACAAGAATGGACCTCAAGTATTATTAGGACTTTGTAATGTACATGTAGTATGTAGATAGGATAGGAATTGGAGATACAATTTATTAAGCGACATATACATGTTAAATATGTATTATGTATCTGTGTGTATTCTCAGAAATGGGATTTCTATTTAACAAGAGCTAACAAAAACAAGCTCACTTTAGCCCATCCAAGAAGAATAAAAAGACCAAAGAGCAAAGACGCAAGAGAAAGAGAGACAACATGAAAACGAATGACGGGATTGAACTGCTCTATGAGTTTAGTTTTAGCTCTCTCAAGTATCTCTCTATGTCTCTCTTTCTGTTTTGTACAAGTATAATTGTGAGAACACAATAGCAGAAGAGAAGACATAAGTTGTGACCAAGTTATGTAGAAATCCAATCATAATCATTAAAGACATATAATAAATAGCAAGATCATTCTTTCACTGTACCCTGTACATTGTACAATGTGCACGGTGCTTTGTGAGATTCCTGTAGGAATTCAACTATTATTTGTAAAATATGTATAACTCATTTTCATTCCCACTGCACACTGCATGTATAATGGATATGCATCGAGCATCGAGAAGGAAGAATTAAAATATTTTCAGTCTCAACAGTATGCAGGCAGGCAGAGGGTTTTATGCAGATATGAGATGGAACAAGATGACGACGGAATGAAGAGGGTATAAAAACTTCATCAGTGCACAGCTATTTATTTTCTATGTAGCTAAACTTATGTAAATCATGAAGAATCAAGAGTGAAATAACAAATATAGCATGTATTTATGTCTACTCTGTACTCATCATCATCATCATCATCATCATATTCATGCATTATTGGAGGTAACACTCGCACTCGCACACTCACACTCAGTAGTCAAGAACCAAGAGAGAAGCGAGTCAACTCAAGTAAAAAGAAAAGCTGTACATTGTACATTGTACAAAAACGACGGAGAAGCACAAGAAGAAGAAGAAGAAGAAGAGAAGGAAGATGAAAAAGAACTAAATGAGAAAGTTTTCTTTAATTATGATGCCGGGTTGCCTTTGTTCGGCATGACAGTCCTTTTTGCCTCAATCGCTTTTCTTTCTTTTCCTCTCTCTCTCTCTGTCTGTCTTTACACTGTGGTATGCGAGTTTGTGTATGTGTACCATCATCATCAACAAGAAGAAGAACAAGAAGATGAGCAGCACCAGCATCAGTAGAAGTAGCAAAAACATCAACATGATCCATCCCTCGTATTTAAACACACTTACACACGTTTGATTTGAGTAGCATACGCTATCATTTACAAATCCAATCAATTTCTTCGATGAGATGAGAAAGAGAGTCAGTCTGTCTCTCTTTCTGTCTCCATCTCAGCATCAAGTTGAACATCAAGTTGATTTGCTGATATGCATATCTTTGTAGACTGATATTACGTCTAGTTATTTATTGAGTATTGAGTACAATGTTCATGAGCGTACACTATACATTATACACGTGTGAATTGTGCTGGATTGGATTGCTTGTACGTGTCCAGCACTAAACACTAAACACTTCCTTCACTTCATACTTTGACCATACCATGAAACAAATAACAAATAGAGTACTAACTACATGCATTTGTTCTGAAATTCCATGTACCCTTGTTACTTTTGTCTTTTGTCTGCTGTAGACTATAGACGGTAGACGGTAGGCTGTAAATTATAAATTGTACATGTATTGAAATTAATACTAATATTAAAATGGACCAAAAATTTGATATTGGCCAGATCTATAAAATACACAACGAAAAGATACCTAGCCTGAAAAAATACAAGAGACTACAAGATACTAAAAAAGAGAACTACCAAAACTATTTTCAAAATAAATAAAAACAAAGGTGGATACTAAATTTGAATTTGAACAATGCACATCCATTCCTGTAAAATTGTGTGTACTTGTAATTGTAGCATGTGTACATACAATATACACGTAGGAAAATGGCTGGTATTTGAAGTTTCAAGCCTGGAGAATAAAGAGAGTGATTGTCTAAAGTCTGAATCTAACCAATGGAATTTGAATGTCAGGAAGGAATGAAGACTAATAATGATAATAAGATGAAGACAAAGTTGAAGATGAACAGAAGAGAAGAGGAAGAGGAAGAAAAAAAAGAATAAAGAAGGTATCATATTTTGATCATTTGAAGTCATGTAATAATACAGATATACACAATCAAATCACACAATCGTCTCCATTCTACTTGCACACAAACACACACACACACACACACATTTGAAGTGCTTGGAGAAGTCAAAAAAGAAAAGAGAAAATGAAACGACGCCAACGCCTTGCCTCTAGCACTCATCTCACATCTTACATTATTATCTGTCTTTACTCTGTACTCTTTCCTCCTTCTCCAGAGTTTATGTAACTATATTACGAGGCGCGAAGAAAGGTCTTTTAAAGACTAAAAAATGAAGCGCATTGTGCATGCATATACACAATATACAATTCACACAGACAAAGACAGGGAGAGAGAAAGAGTGTGAGCAAAAACTTCACATGTTCTTGCTCTTTCCAAAAGTATCCAGCCATCTATCTATCTATCTACCTATCTATCTGTATTATCAATCTACATAATACATAAGATGTAGTCATATCAATGTGTGCATCTGCATATTTATTGGAAGAGCCGAAATACTTTAGCTGCCGTGTATCCATCATTAATTCCTAATCCGTCACTTTTAGTCTCCTTCTCTTTATCTATCTCACACACACACTCACACACTCACAAAAACACTCCAAAAGAAAGAAAATAACTTTTTGATTGACTATCAAGAAAAAGATTCTATAGAGTTGATAGACTTATTGTGTTTTGCTTTCATGTGTTTCCAAATTTTTTCTCATGTCTACATACTACATACAACATACATGATGTAATATTGTATGTTGTATGTATGTATTCATGAATCATGTCTCTCATTTCTATGTGATGGCAGAGTCACTCAAAGCTATTCACCATCCACCATGTATTGTACCTCTATTCAACTTCCTTTATCTTAAACCTGTTATTTTTTGTGTGCCTGTATTATGTACTATACGTATTACGTCTACTTGCTTCACTCTTTATTTTCATCTTGGGGTTTTCGCATTCCTCAACACCAAAGCCAAAAAACTAAATACTTTTAACTTTTTCATCCTAATCATCATTGAAGGGAAAAAAGGGAAGCAACTCCACTCTCCATACTCATTCTCTATACTCCATCTCCTATTTTGTAGATGTTGTTTATATTGATACATTACATAATGAAGGAATAACGAATGTATGGTGAACGTTGAATAATGCCTTGCTTTTTTAGTTTTGGTTAGACTCTGTTCTCTTTTCAATATGAATTTATTTTGAAATGATTCACAAGCTTAAGGTAATAATCCTTTACATTACATTCATTAAAAAGATGGATCCACAGTTACATCATACATAATGCATATAATATATAGCATACATACGGTTAAAGTTAAATGTAGAAACTAAAGAATGAGATTAGAATAAAGGAATGATGAATCTACAAGATAGAAGATACAAAATACAAGATAGCAAGAGATTTGGGGTTTGTAGTTACAAATAGGAACACATCAATTCACAATTCACAGAAAAATTCTTCAAAGACTAGAATGAAGAAGAAGAAGAGGAGTGTGATGTGTATATTTAGCGAAGCATTTCTTACGTCCCCCCATGAAATTGTGCAATTCCCACTCACACACAGATACTACATGTATAACGTGTATGCATGCAAACAAGATGAAGAGATTTGAATTTTCCAAGAGAGCTGCATCTGCTTCTGTCTCTATTAGCATCAATAAAAGATTAAAAACTTGAAGCATGTAGCTCATTCATCCGTACACAATACACAATACAAATGTTGAATGTATTCAGTTTCTAGACTCTAGACTTTCGACTCTAGTATCTCGTATCTATAGTCCCGCTGTTACTGCGGTAAATGGTAAAGTATTTGGAATTTTCTTGGGAAGGAAGGAAGGAAAAGGAAGGAAGGATTGAATGAATGAACTGAGAACGAGAATGGGAACAAGAAGAAGATACATGGAGAATACAGAATACAGAAGCTGTGGCATGATGGCGATACACTATACACTGTACACTGTACAGTATATACAACATTCCTCTTAATTCATTCCATATCTTTGTGTGAGCTGTGGCCGCGACGTGACATTTTAATCAGTAAATCTCATACTAGATATCTAAAGCATGAATATCAAGGACCACAAGTGCATTGTACGTTGTACATTTTGTAATATATAATGTAGATATATTGTATATTGTACAACTTGTGGATATGCCAAAGTCTTACGCTTATACACATAACTGGAGAAAGAGGGAAAGAAATACATAAGAAAACAGAGAACCAAAAGAAGAAGAAAGAGAGACAGAAAACAACACGGAATAAGAGAAAAAAAAATTCAATTGCATTGCATCGCCATTACCCATTACATAGTAAATTGTTCTTTTCTTCCAATTCAAAATTCCGATTGCTGCTTTATATACTGTAATCAAATGGTTTCTTCTTTTCATTTCTCTCTCTCTCTCTCTC
>JABASP010003096.1:0-15810 GCA_019776565.1 Sminthurinus signatus | reverse complement strand
TTGTTGCTACTACTACTACTACTACTATGACTATTATTATTAATCAAATGAAGTGGTGGGGAATGAAGTAAAAGTCTTAAAGTATCATCAAAAATATGTCCATCAAGCTCTTGATTTAAATGTAATGTATTATTGTTATTACTACTGTTAATGTTATTATTATTAAAATTATTATGGTTTCTAATATTGCCATTATTGTTATGGTTGCTTCTGTAGTGGTTAAAGTCATGACTACTACTATTATTATTATTATTATTGTTGTTGCTATTCACACAAAAACCATTTGTAGTTGAAGAAGTGGAAGTATTAGTACTAGTAGTAAAAGTGTATGCGGGTGGATTTAAACTATTCAATCTTTCAATTATATTTAAACCATTTGTAGATTGAGACTGTTGTGTTACTAAAACATTTTGAGCTTGAGAATCATGTGAAGATATTATTATTTTCTCCCTTTCAATTGATCCAAAATCAGTTTCTGTTTGTGTTTCGATATGTGATACTCCTACTTTGGACGAATTACTAGTATTAAATGATGATGAAGTTGATGTAGATAATGAAACTGGATTACATTTCTTTAGTTGTTGAAGTACAGATGGAATATTTTGATTTGAAAAGTTACTAATAATACTGTTATTAACAGCACCAGCAGTAGTAGTTGTTGTTGATGAGGATGATGCAGTAGCGGTGGTTGTAGTAGCATTTCCATAATTATAATGATCAGGAAATTTTCGAAAATGTAATTTTAATTTTACATAACCAATATAAACTTTTTGACATACCGGACAACGAAAAACTGAAGCCGGTTCCCGTTTTTTCACTTTTACAGTTGTCATTTCTGATGTATTGCTACTAACTTTAGTTCCTTGTGGATCAAAACCTTTAGATATTTTTGATATTCTTCCAGTTCTTGTTGTTGTTTCCTTTGTTCCAATTCTATTGGTTATATCATCTTCATCATCTAATCCTATTTCATCACTAGTGGCTTTTCTTTTTCGGTGTTTTCTTTCATGGACTCCTTTAGATACTTTCTTTTGATTTGAAGATTCTCCAGGAATTGCACCATTGCTACTACCGGTACTACCATTAGTTATACTATTATTGAGGTGTTGTGTCTTTCCAAGTAGATTTTGTTGATTTAATTTAAGACGTAAACTGGCAGGATCTACCAAATAGATTTTAGTTCCTTGAGGAGCTTTAAACTGTTCAACTTTGATACTCATCTTGAAAATTATAAAGAATTACACTGAAGGGGAGATGGTTCTAAAAAAATGTATAAACAAAACAAAGTATAACATTTTATAAACTTGAATCTAAATAATGATAATAATAAAATAACATATAATATAATATGTATGTAGACTCTGTTTCATCCGATAATCTTTTGTGATTGTTATTACAATATATTTTTGATGGTTTACCTACCACAAGAACATTCCTTAAAAACACGTCGGTAGTTATTTATTGATGAATTAATAAAAGTATTTGAACTACAACCGAGCTATAATATCAAAATATTTTCACAACTAAAAAAACACTCCATTTTTTAGACAAAGACCGTTTAAGATAACGCGTCGAGTTTTACATGAAAGTTAATAACTATCACCTTTTCCCATTTTAACATTGTAAAGTACCAACTATAAACAGAGAAAAACACATTCACTATATTCTATAGTCCAAGTGAAACACAGTCAAAATTAACTTTAATTAATTAACTAAAACAAGTAAGCAGTGACGAAGTGAATTTTTTCTAAATTTTTTTTTTTTCGGTCGGCCTAGACGGGGTTTAAATTTTAGTGCAATTTTGAATTGTTCCTTGGTATTTGAAAATTAGCTCATGTGCAAAAAAATATGGGCTCTTTTTCTGCTCTGTCCAGATAATAAATATTAATTATTTATTTAACTATTTAAAAGGATCAAGTGTTGTTAAATATATATATATGAGAAAATGCGTCGAAGAGCTGGAGTTGGTGCTATTCAAGACAGAAAAGCTGCAGTTGATAGATTTAAAGATAAAGGAACAGCAATTCAAGAAAATTTAGTTGAAGAAGTAAGTAAACAAAACCCTTTTTTTTGACATAATATAAATAACTTTGAATAAATTTTTCATGTTATGCATTACTGTGTATTATGTAGTTTGTTATGTCTTTTACTTGTCCACTAACTCTCTTTATACTTGCAATTTTTGTATTTTGTAGCTGTCAAAACAATTGGAGCAATTCAAAACAAAATTGGAGTCATTTGCAATTAAACATCAAAATGCAATTAAGAAGGATCCAGTATTTCGTGAACATTTCCAGGAAATGTGTGCCACTATTGGTGTAGATCCTTTGGCTTCATCTAAAGGTACTTTGATTTAACCATTTTGTTTAAATTTGTGTCTACAATGTAGAACGTTGGATAATAGCCTAAACTCTAAATTGATGTTTCAATGTATTTATGCATACAGGTTTTTGGTCAGAGTTACTCGGAGTTGGTTCATTTTACTATGAAATTGCTGTACAATGTGTAGAAATAGTTTTATCAACTACAACTAGTCATGGTGGAGTTATGGTATTGAGAGAACTCAAAAATCGACTTAATAGATCTAGAAAAAAGAATCCAAAAAACACAGAAGTCTCAAGGTAAATCATAGACGTCAAATAATATTATTTCAACAATTGTATTTTATGATGTGTACATATGTGTGTGTATATTATGTACAAGTTGAATATGATAATTAAACGATATTTTGTTGCATATTATATTGCAGTGAAGATATTATCCGTGCCATGAAATCATTAAATGTTCTGGGGAAAAGTTGTGGAGTTATTTCTGTAGGTGGTAAAAATAATTTAGAGGAATGTATGATATTCTGTGTACCTGAAGAATTAAGTCTGGATAATACAACAATCATGACCTATATTTTACAATCTGGAGCCCCATTTTTAACAGTTGAAGAATTAGTTACACATTTAGGTAAGCATAATATATTATTCAAAATGTGCTATACACGTTTTGTACTTTGTATAATATAATATATTTCTAGGTATCATAAGTTATACATAAAATATGTTGATTCTGTTTTTTCTTAGGATGGCCAAGATCGAGAGTTGAAAGTGTTTTAGAACAATTAATACGTGAAGGAATTGTGTGGGTTGATGATCATCTTGGAACTCGGTCTTATTGGTTTCCCAGTATTTTCTCTGCAACCCGTGCCTCATTAAAATCATCCGCTGAAGAATCCACTGTTGATGACTGACTGATATATCTTTTTTGTTACCTCTCTTGTGTATCTTGTAACATTTATATGTACACATTACCGTTTTCCACTTCTTAGTGCATTTTTTAATGGTCGTATCTATATGCAATACGAGCAAAATCTTTTCGACTGTGTATATATATATATAATATATATAGCTCTTTGACGAAATGTCAACTCATATAATATAGAAAGATTTAAACGCATATTATTACTTATGTATGATAAAAATTAGAAATAACGAATAATAAAAACTCTATTATACATATATAATTTATTAAGTATTCAGTATGTCTGTTCATTCATTGTTCGTTGTATGTACAATACACTTACAGCCAATGCATAATGTGTAAATACAACGGATTATGCGTGACTAGTTTCATTTTGATGAATCATTATATTTTCTGTGAGAAACTCGTATAATAATAATAATACACACTATATTATATAGGTTGTTGGAGTATGTGTGACTGACTATACGGCGAAATTATGCAATTCGCCGAGATATACTTTGGACGTTTCAGAGTCCAAAATTCAAGATATATCATTCACTTTTTTCCATGTGTGCAATGTACTAAAAGTAGTCCAGAATCAAAAACAGTTTTAAAAAAATTTTAATTAATTTTTGTGTGTGCTAACAAACTTTTCATTCCATTTTACCAAACATTTTTTATACTTACTTTGTTAATGTTCCTATTATAATAATATTATAACCACCGGTTTATCTTGATCTTCATTGTATCATTAAAAAATTATTATAGTTCATTCAAATTTTCATCGTTAAATTATAGTTTTTTTTCTGCATCTATAAATCACACATTTACACAGTTTTGTAAATTATTACACAGGGTGTGTGTTATTTTGGATGTTTACATTTTTATGGTAAACTTTTAATTAAACATTCATGGTCCTTTATTCTCAAGTTAACTAAACACGCCATTATGTTGGGTATAACTAGCCAGTCCATTTATGATATCATCATTCAAGTAAGCACAACTCCAATATTTATACATCTACATATATATATTATATACTGTCAAACATTTATTATGTTTTAGTGTTCATTATAATAATTATACACAATAATAATATAAGTGCAATTTTTGAACAGTTTGATACTATTATGATTCATTTGTTTGATGTATTTTTCAACATAGGCACCAATTTATCATCTTCTACTGGAAGGTCTTTTATTCATGTGGGTCATTTGGTTATTAAAAAGAAAGAAAACTAAACCAGCCGGAGAAGAACCATTAACTGCTGAAGTATGAAAAAAAAATGACACAAAAAACTTTCTCTAATAATTTTTTTTTAGTTTTTATTTCAAATCTTTTTATACAAGTAGGTGATCTTGTTGTCAATACATTATAATATTATATTATTATGTATGTATAGAAAGTATATATGCAGTTTATAATAATATTATATCACGGTATATTATATATAGGAAGAAAAACAAATCCTTGATCATTTCAATCCAAAACCACTCGTATACACAAAAAATTATGAGCCGGAAGAAGAAGTGACGGATTGGGGAACAGTAGATGGACTACCAGGGAAATTCATAACTGTTAATGGAGAAAAATTACTTAACTTTGGAACACATAATTATCTAGGGTTTTGTGATGAACCATCTTTACTTGAAGAAACTGAAAGATGTATACGGAAATATGGTGTTGGTTCTTGTGGTCCACGTGGATTTTATGGAACTGTTGGTAAGTCTTTTTTTTTCTCTTTTACTATTATTTATTATTTCATTCCATTTTTCTTTCTTTTCTTATTATACCAGTTAACCGCATAATATATAAATACAATGAAGTAATATATGTAAATGATATGGGACTAAAAAGTTTGGAAATTTCTTTAAAATCTAATAGATGTACATTTACAACTTGAAGAAAAAATTGCACAATTTCTACATTTAGAAGAAACAGCTCTGTATTCCTATTCCTTTGCTGCAATTTCTAGTGCTATTCCATCCTATTCTAAGAGAGGAGATGTCATCTTTACGTAAGCATTCTATAATATAGTATAATATCTATAATCTAAATTATAAATAATATTTTTTTTTTATTTCATAAATTCTGTACAAAATAGATAATATACTCTATACTCTATACTAATTAAAATAATTGCTTATGCTATATATTTTTTTGATTGTATGGGTTCTTTTTTTACAGTGATGAACATGTTAATTTCCCTATTCAAAGAGGACTTATAGCATCTCGTAGTGATATTCGTTTCTTTAAACATAACGATGTACAAGATTTTGAACGATTACTTAAAGAACAGGAAAAAGCTGATATTAAGGTATGAAAGTCTACTTTAAAAAACGTGATGAATATAAAATACAATACATAATATATGATGGTATGATACTTCTTCATATTCAAAAGTAGGTATTCCGTATACAGTTTTTACTGTAAACTAGAATAATTGAAGCTTACTCTATTTTTTATGTTTCTTCTATTAATAGAATCCTAAGAAAGCAAAAACAGTACGACGGTTCTGTGTTGTTGAAGGAATATATTCTAAAACGGGTTCAATTTGCACGTTGAAGCCAATTTCTGAATTATGCTTAAAGTACAAAGTCCGATTATTTGTAGATGAAAGTATTTCTTTTGGTTCCATCGGTAAAACTGGAAGAGGAATCACAGAGTATCTCAATGTGCCTGTAAGTATCAAATATGATGTGAATATTCTGTTTCTAATTCAATGTATAATGTACATATTACGTAATTTAAATTGTTCAACATATTATACATGTATATATGTGTAATTTTCATGTGTTTGTATAGGTTGAAGATGTAGATTTAATCAGTGGAAGTCTGGAACTTGGGCTTGGTGCTTTTGGTGGTTTTATTGTTGGATCTTCTTTTGTTGTCGATCATCAAAGAATTTCAGGATTAGGTAAATCAAATTTTAAATTATTATTACACTATAATATCATGTTCTTTAATTTGTGGTAGGCGTACAACAGAGGATAGAATGAAAATGATTAAGTATTAAGTATTAATAATTTATTATCTATATGTATAGGGTATTGTTTTTCGGCCTCATTACCACCAATGTTAGCTGGAGCAGGAATCCAGGCAATGAAGTTGATTGAAGAGAATCCACATTATATTACAGAATTGCAAGAAAAGTGTGAATTTTTTGATAGGTAGGATGTTTGCATAGTATTATTTGGTCATTTTATTTTTGAAAAACAAACTATGATAAGCCTAGTAAATAATTATGAATTAATAAATTTTCATATCCTTTATATCCAATCAGAGAATTTTCTTCCAATGTCACTCAATTTGTTCTGTCTGGTCACCCATTGTCTCCTGTAAAACATGTTAGCCTTCGTGAATCTTTTGGGTCTCGACAATTAGATAAGCTCATGTTGAGAGAAGTTATCAATCATGTAAGTATTTTTACATTTTTACATGAAAAGTAAACATAAAGTTGTGAATTTCTAAAGACATAATATACTGATCCCCTATTTTGTTATATTATATACATGTACATCTATGTATTTGCAGGTCAAGTCTCATGCCAAAATAGCTCTTGTTATGCCGGCTTATTTAGAAAGTCAAGAAAAGACTTTACTTCCTCCAAGTATTCGAGTTACTATAAATAGACTTTTAACAAATGAAGAAGTTATATTTGTCATTAAAGCTTTAGAAGAGGCTGGTAAAGCTGTTTTAGTGTACCCCAAAACAGGATCTCTTGATGGTGTACAAAATACTTCAGATTCTGAAATAAATGCTGATGATGATTCAGACATTACAGACTTGGAAGATAGAAGTGAATGAAGTGAAAAACAAACAACAAGCACAGTATAAAATATTATACATATGTTATATACATTACTATAAAAATGTACTAAACCACTAAACTTTCCTTTTTGTATGTAAATTATTACTTACTATTACTGCCATAATATATATATATAATATAATATGTCATATTATTGTTACAATGCCTTAAAAAATATCGTGCATACGGTGTCATATATATCTATGTACGTTGTATGTGTGTACAGTATAATACTATACAATATAATACGAAGAATGACAAAATAAGTTTTAGAAAATAATCTACTATAATAATATTAAATACTACTGTTTTTAATCTGTTATTATTATAATTTATGATTGATGGATTTATGTTGATGCCATATTACATAATATTGTATAAATAAATTTGACACATTAAAGCAGTGCACTTTTCTTCTTGTTTTTTTTTTGGAAAACAATGCCTTTTTTATTTTTTCCATCGTCCATTTAACCGAACAAACGAATTGAAAATAAAGTCTAGGCACGTCTAATTAATAAATTGATTAGTATATGTATGTATGTATGTATGTGTATGTATGCAAGTTTTCTTTGTAAAGATATACATAATATTATATAATTATATATAGATAATAATATATTATTCTTAGATTACATTACATAGAAATGGTCTTCAGTAGTTTGCATTTTTGCATACAATAAACAACATACATTCACATCATAATATTACAATGTAAGTACCAGACCATCTTTCTTTTTGTTTTTTTTTTTACTTTGTTTCTTTTCATTTTTATTCGTTTACGCAGTTTTTTTTGTAGGTACTGGTAAAAAAAAACACGTGCTTTTCACATTTTACGGTCGCTGTCATCAAAACATTGTGTGATTGTTGTTTAGTTTCATATCCTTTTGTTGTTATTTGAACCTCTCCGTGACATGAACATATTGTAACGTTATCAAAATACGTCCCATCTCTCTTACATGTAATAATATATATAAGAATTTTACCTTTTTCTTGACGTACTTTTAATATTATCTCGAAGAGGTCAACAATTTTTTTTTTTTTAAAAAATAGTAATAATAATGTAGATAATACATCAATTCTTCTCCTTCTTGTTCTTATTGGTGTTTTTTTTTGTAATCATGTACAGTTATTATTTTTTTTATATATAATATTATAGAAGCTACAACACTGTGTCAAATACAAATAAATTGTTTCCCAAAAGAAGTATTTGAAACATATAAATATATACACATTTGTAAAAGTTATATATATACTCTATCTATAGATAGTATAATATTTATCAGACTAAAAACACGACAATCAAAAAGAGGACACAATAATATATTATTTAATTACTTTCTTTGTTTTACACGTATAGGTTTGAAAGAAGATATACTCAACATGTTTCATTTAATTCTTTTAGGTTACAACTCATATAGGATTCACGCAGTATTTTCCTTTGTTGTTGTTACTTTTGTGTACTACAAAATTTCATACAGATTTTTGTTTCGTAAATATAACACAAGTAATTCATGTTTAATATGTATAATATATAAGTAATTTTATGGATAGATATAATTTAATATGTCTCTTCATTGTAGAATTCTGATGTAGAACTACGTATATTAATTATTAATTATGTAGTATTATTTATACTGCATATTTTATTATATAGATATAATTTTTCTTTATATTCTTTTTTATGATTTGAAACGTATTTACGCACGTGTGAATATGTTGAATAATATAATATATTATAGGAATATCAATATTATTTAGTTTCCAGAATATATATAATTTTTTTTTTAATATTTCCCCTTCACAAAACTCTACACATGATTTTTGTAGTAAAAGCAAACAAAAAAAAAGATAAAATAAGTAAAAGTAAATATAATAATAATAATTATTATTCATAATATAATTAAAATTTACTAATATATATATATAGATACATGATACTACAACTCTAAATTGCTGCTGTTGTAATCAAACAATTTATTGTAATAACATACATATATATTTATATATAATATTTATATAATATGAAGTTCATTACCACAGTACATGAAAAAAGATCTTTGTGAAATAGTTTTTCAAATATAATTTCATCTCGAATTTTGTTTTCTTTTCGAAAAAACGTTTTCGTATTGTATTGTAGCGTTGGTTGAGTCAATATATATATATATCATACACATACAGGCGAGAATCAACTACACATTATAAGAGTTTAACCTATAACAATATGTATTTTTTTGTTACTCTCAATCGTAAGATAATAATAAGGTTATACTATATTATTATATAGTAGTAGTAGTATATATATTTACAATATTAATTTCTAGTAAGGAAATCAAACGGCAAACTCTATATTCCCCCTCTCAATTAATTATATTCATTCTTATTCTTATAATATTCTAAGCATTCAGCTCAGCCTGCATGCATACATACAAATAATGTAGTCCACGCTCTTGTTTCGTGTTTATTTATTTTTTTTTTTGTTTCTTTTACTTTGTTTGTTTCTCCCCTCTTTTATCTCCACACAGTCTCTTCAAAATATATATATCTATACTATACATTATTGTTATTATCATTTTTTGTTTCATTATGTAGACGTGATTTATAATTTATAATAGATACACCGTTTATTTTACAGTGTGAAATCATTAAAATTTTAAAATTGATTTAAAAAATTCAGACAGAATATCATTATGTCACATTATATTATGATACTGTACACTTTATACTATATTATGAGATGAGAAAAACAAGCTCTCACTCTCTCTCTCTCTATACTATAATATTGTACATTGTGATTATTATATAATAATAATAACAATAACATGTCCGTGGAAAAGAAACATAATATTATGAAACTAGTTCACAAAGATACTGTAATAATATATCGACGTTTTTCTTCACCATTATTTAACATAAAGAACATTAGGTAATACCTTTTAAAAAAAATTTATGCACTCTCCTTCTTTCATTAAAAACTTATTCCATAACTAATTTTTTTTTTAATAGTACACTAACTAATTCGTATTCTATTTATACCTACATTCATCAATTCACTCGAAAAAAAGGACGAAGTAATTCACGACTAACCCTATAAACATTACCATTCTCTCTCTGATATCGTAATATAGTATAATATTCTAATAATATTATTATTTATCTATGTAGTTCGATTTCTAAAATTATTCGCTCGTATATTCTGATCATATTAAAATCATCAGGATATTGACAATAATTATACAATATAATAGCTATATGCTTAAAAGTATATATATTACACTCTGTATATATATAGAATATTGATTACAAGATAATGACACAAGCCCAAGAAAATTTTTCATGATGATAAAAGATTTATATATTTTTTAAAATAATTTGTTATAGATAGACACATATACGGAGTAATATAGCTAAAATTGATACATGTACTTATGTGTGTGTACATGTATCTGTAAGAATATAATATTTCTTTCTCTTTTTTTTTCTCAGTATTTTCTATAGTAGGTTTTGTTTTTAAAAAATAAAACTTAACATACATATACATATAAGGATATATATATTTATAGTAGATGTTTATGTTATTAATATTATTATAGTTGTCGTCACTCACTGGTTGGTGGGTTAATTTTAAAGGGTTACCAGATTTCGTTTTTTCTTTCTCTCTCTCATACTATATTTTTTTTTCTATTTTTTTTTTTGCAGATGAGTTTAGAATATAATATCACTTTTTCAAAAAGATAGTGATAGTAATAATACTATTCTTTAGCTATACACGATTCCTTCTCCCTACATAATATATATATAGTATTATATGTTTCTTGCTATATAACTCATGCAGCATAATATAATATAATTCTGGTCTATTACTTGTTAGTAAAATGATCATATCAGATTTCTCTGAACGTTATTCAGCATTTTTCTTTCTTCTTTTTAAAACGTGCATTTGTTTGTTGAAATTTCAATTTTCCACAAGATTAAATAGACATCAGTACTACTATATAATATGTTCTTGACTATGTAGTACATATGTAGGTTATTCATCATTTTATATATTGTGTCATATTATACATTACATTATAATATAATAAAAAGGTCATATTTAGTAATAGGTAGTATACAACGAGAAGTAATAATAATAGTGTAGTATATTAATAATATCGCTTTCTTTAACTTTTTGAAAAAAAAACCAACACTGGCAGGTACTGGGAAGGGGGGAAACACACACATGCACACCGGTTAAATTTCTAATATATATAATATATATATAATACATTTATATATACTTTTATATTATTATTATCCTTGAGTTTATTTGTTTGTTTAAATGCATTTAATAAGGGTAACTAGCAAAAAAACAATACTCAAAAAAACCACTTAAGCGGAAAAAAAAGTCTAATAATCTTTAAATTTCCAATAGTAATAGTAAGAATATCTATATGTAATGCACTACATATTATGTATAACAAATAACATTATATTCATTCATAAAAGACCCCGTAAAGTAGCCATAACATACCCCGAAATTGACTCGAGATTACCAGTAGGACATATATATTTATATATACCCTCTAAGAAATTTTGTTCCTATTATTATAAAGAGTTGGGTGTTAGGATACCTCCTTTCAAAATCAAAAACAAAATGTGTCTTTTTATGTATTTACACATAAATGAGGAAACCTCTCTGGAAATCTTTTGTATTTCGGGGTATGAGCCACAGAAACATATAATATTATTGTATATATATATTTTTTTACTCAAGGACCAAAAACAAAAAAAAAACAACTTAATTTATCAATTATGTTAAAACAAGTCTAAATAACAACAATAGTTATTATTACAAGGAATAATAACAAATAGGATTATCATTACATAGATAATTATTACGAAAAAAAAAATCAGTTTTTCTTTCTTTTTCTTTTTTTCGTAAAAACTGATAATAATGATAAATTCATTATTACAAGAAATTTCTGGCAACCCTTATCCCAGACCCACATCAAACATCAATAAAACCCTAGCCGAATACACCTATTACAATACATAACATACTTATTAAATAAAAATAGTGAATCGTGCAATTTCCTAACCAAGAGAAGGAAAGTCGTTAACGTCATCAACTTTAGGTGCAGCCTGTCTTGGAGGATATCGTTCTCGTGGTCCACCTCGTCCACCTCTGAAATTTCCACGGTCTCCACCTGGTCCACGTCCGCGTCCTCCACGATCTCCTCGTTCTCCACCGCGTTCACCACCCCTTTCACCTCCTCGATCCCCTCCTCGTTCGCCACGCTCAACATTCCGTTCTCCTCTATCCCCTCCACGTTCACCTCCTCGATCTCCACGCTCAACATTCCGTTCTCCTCTATCCCGACCTTCCCCTCGACCACCTCGTCCACCACGACCTTCACCTCGACCACCACCACGACGACTATCAGTAAAGTGAAAATCGATTTCCAAAACTTGTTTTTGACGTCCAGCTCGTTGAGGACAATCATAGTCCTAAATTTAAAAAAAAAAAAAAACAGATTATAACTCAAATATATGTTATAAATATGGATAAAAAGTATCCAATAGTTTAATCTAGTAATAAAATGTATAATAATAAAAAAAAAAGAAGGAAATACCTCTTCGTATTCTTCATCTTCACCACTATGTTCTTCCTTTTCTTTCTTTTTCAGAATCATTTTTTTCCATTGGGTTTGATCTTCTCCTTCACCAGCTTTTCTTAAGTTAAATACGGGCTTTTGACGGGGTTGCTGTGAATATAATATAATAATTTACAAAATGAAATTTCATTTGTTTTACAAAAGAATAAAAGTATTGTTTATGTTCAATTACAGCATTAATCTTCAAAATTAAATCATGTGTAAAGTGTACACTGTACACACACTATGGTTTTGATACATAAGATTGTGTTTATTTTTATGATTATATTTAATAAACATACTTGTAATGCTTTCCATTCATCTAAAGTCATTAATTTTGGTTCTTCTACAGCAGGTTCAGTTGGTTCACCTTCGGATTGCTCTGCAGGTTTTTCGTCACCAGAAACTCTGCAATGAATACATATATATTTTTTTAAACTATTATAATATTGATTGATGCTATTGAAACAAAGGATTTCCGAAGATTAACATACCACATACGATTTTTTATTTTTGATGATTAAAGATAAGATTACAATAAATGAAAACATGATGCTGTTTCTAGATTTTATATATAATAGAGCATAGAGCACTATGAATATATATGTATATAATATATTGATATTTGATTTGACTTACCCAGCTTCAGTACTTTCTACAACAGCTTCATTTTGTCCTTCCATAGTTTCCTCAGTAGCAGGTTCACTCACAGCCCTTTAAAAAAAAAGGATAAAAACAAGAGAATAGAAAACATTTTATTTATAGAATAAATAATACTAAAAACTATAGTTTTATACTCTCCTATGTAAGTACATTAGGAAAGAAGTACTCACTAAAATATATAATAAATGATAATAAAGCACACTGTATACCAAACTACGACCTTTGAAAATTCACCCATATTTATATTTACAAATAGTTTCTTGATGTTTTCGAATTTTTTAATAATAATCTGTTTAGTTTTAGTTGTTTTTTTGTTTTCTAAAGCACAGTTTCAAAATAAAAAATAAATTACTCAATATCATCCTTGTAAGTTCCCCAGTTCCTTGATCCAGCTCCATCTCGTTTATCAACCGGTTTCACACCACTACCATCAATATTTATTTATTAGTTTTATTAATATAATATATATATAATATGTAAACATATAATATACTGTGCATTACCAATTTATTTTATACAAAATTTTGAACTATATTATTATATACGTCATTTTTGTTTTCAAGGTTTAAGTATACAATATTTATTATGTGTTTTGAGTTTCTATATATATTATACATAATACATGTATATAAATAATATGTAAGTATGACTAATGTTTTTAATCACCTTTTTGGATCACCAGATTGTCGGTCAAACTCTCGTTTCCTCATTGGAGGACGTTCACCAGCTGGCCTATCACCAACAGGTCTATCCCCTCTATCACCTCGAGGACCACCGGGTCCACCTCCTCCTCTTCCTGATCCACGGCCACCTCGGAAAGGACCAACCCTTCTTCCTCGTGCATTTTCACTATCCGGTCTTCCTTCCCTGTACAAAATAAAGAGAGAGAGAGAAGGGGTTTAGTTTTTATAATAATGATAATAATATAATATATAATGTTTATGATACACATAAAGATCATAAAGATGTACATCATAAAGAAATTATGTACTATAATCTATAATATATTAATGTTAATATATAATATAATAATAACAATAAACAATAATAATTATTATTATTACAAAAAAATAAATAAAAATGAATTTTAACCTGTTTTCATCACGGTCCAAGTTTCTTCTATTATTTCGTTCTTCCCTATCACCTTCATTAAACTTTCGATCAGTTCCAAATGGAGGGCCAGGTCTTGCACCACCACCTCGTGGACCACCACGTTGATTCGTCACACCGTTGGGTCTATTACTTGGTGGCTTATTGGCTTCAACACCACTTTTGTTTGAGTCCCTTATTCCCTTTCGTGGAGCAGGAACAGTTGGTACAGTTGGACTCTCTGTAAAAATTACAATATTTAAAATATAATCATTACTTTTCATAATCAAAACTATATTATATTAGGATTATATACATAGTAGAACATTTTTATTTATACCAACAACAGTAAAAAATTAAATAAAAACAAAGGAAAGCATTTTTATAGTTTTATAAAATACTTGTCTTTGTGGTGAATTCAATAGTTGAAAATAGAATATTAAAAAAACGTTTCCCACAACAAACAAAAAAACAGAAACTCGAATTCAGTCAAGTTACATTTTGTATAGTATTTTATATATACAAGAAAAAACAAACAAGAACTTTTCAACATAAAAAATACTACAATTTAATGTTATAAAACTACACAAGCAAAGTGGATATATTATATAATATATGTAGTGTAGAATGTGTAAAAGTGCAAGTTAAAAAAAAACATTCAAGTTTCTTTTGCTTTCCTTTTTAAAAATCATATAATATGCACAAAATAAGTATTTAGTAAATAATTACAATGTACATAAAAAAAAAGAACGGAACAAAGATCAAGAAAGTGACATTAATTAATTGTTGTATATTATTATTATAATCTATTTTTGTACATTTTGTACTTTGTAGAGAGTAAATAAAAGAGGAAGAAAAATATCTAACATTGAAAACATGATAAACTTATTTATCACTACATATGTGTTTAAAGCTTAGAGTATCAATAACATCATGCATTAAGTCAAATAATAAAATTGAAGAATAAAGTTTATAAAAATCAATACACTGATGCGGCAATAAAATTTCACATACAGCATAACATACAAATATATATACATATCATACATCATTAATACATATTATTTTGTGCATTACAATTATATTTGGAAAAAAACGTACAGAACATAGGTGAACAACAACAATAATAATAGTATAAAAAAAAAATTTGGAGAAAAATAAATTCGTAGAAAAGAGTGAATTTGCATCCATATACCAACTGAAGGACTTTTGTTTAAAACATGCAATGTTGCATCACAAGATTCTAATTTCCTAGTTACTTTTGTTACTCGATAAAATTATTATTATTATTATCATTACTATTTTTAAAAAAACAAATCAATCAAACTAATTTAATATTAAATTGGTAGTAAATATTTAGAGAAAAGTCAAATAAAATTACTA
>JABASP010003095.1:0-15814 GCA_019776565.1 Sminthurinus signatus | reverse complement strand
AAGACATGTACAAAGCACAAAGTAGACTGAATTACTGAATCAGTAAAGAGGAGCAATTACCCACTTTATCATGTGTGCAATGGGTGAAATTACAATCATCATCATTACCGTAGTAAAATAATAATAATTATTATGAAATATGATTGATTTTATTTCCTTCAAATCCAAAATCCAATCTCATTGGACTCAAAGGTAAATAACTCAAATTACACTGTCGTTCAGTGTTCGTGGTTCTTGTCAGTTGTAAGTTGTCAGTTGTCAGTGGTCAGTGGTCAGGGAAAAAGTAATACGTAATATGTAATATTTAATTGAAAAAATCCCAATTATCATTATACTTTAAAATCTACATGAAACATAAAACAAAGACAGTAGACATGTGACATAATAATGAATTTCAGAATTATCAATAATTCAGCTCTCTGTGTGAGTTTTACATTTTAAGTAATTTGTGAGCTGAAAATCCAAGTATTCACAAGAAAAAATAAAAAGCACTCCAAATATTATTTAATTTCATGTCCATTTTATTCTCTTTTTTTATCTTTAATCGATATCCATTTTCGATATTCCATATTCCATATTTTGTAAAGAAATAAAAATCTAGTTCAGCTTGCACTTTTCTGTATTTTGTATTTTTTTATGGTAAAGGTAATTCCTCACGAACTGCAAACTGCAACAGAATAAATACAGTTACAAGTTGCAGGTTACAGCATTACATTTTACATTCCTAATTTGCAATATGCAACACCACTATTAAGTATATTGTAAATGCAGAATGTGGAAGTACGTGCAAATTTTTTTGCGAGAACATTTGTATACATGTAAAACATATTTTGGATTGTATTATGTATTAGATTTTAGATTGCAGAAAGTCCATGGATATACATTTTACATGTTGTGATGAATATCGTGAGGAAAAATGCATGTTTTGGGTTTTGGCGGAATGTTGAATATTATGTATATTCACTTTTCATCTTTGTGCAAAATACTAAGTACAGATATATTATACTTTTATATCAAGTATCAAGTATCGACAAGAACTCAACAAGAAGCAGAATGAAAATAGAATAGAAGATATTGATGTACTTACAAGTTACAAGTATTTTACATGCTGTTGATTTCCAATCTTAAATCTGAAATTTGAAATAACGATGATGTGCATATCGATAAGTAATAGATAATAGATAACAAATGTACTGTATTGTTCATTGTATTGTGTGTTGTTTAACACATGCAAAAGGCTCTGTATTAAAGAAAGTTTTTGCATTTTACATTTTAAGTTTTAACTCTAAGGCGTGATTTCAAAAATCATTCGTTCTTACTCCTTCCAAATATCCCAAATATAAAATATAAAATGCTCTGTACATTAGTAAAAATAGGAATGGAATTAAAGCGTGTAAAAAGTGCACATACATTGTACAGTTTTTCCACCAACTTGTTTATTTACATATACTTTTTAATTATTTATTTATTACTCTCTCTCTCTCTCTATTTGTATATTTTGTGTTTTTTTTTGTTGTTGTCACAACATGCACATGCATATGTGAAATGACCATGTCATGGCCTGAGGTGAACAACCATGACAATTAGTACTATTGTACCACGTACTTTGTACAGTTAGTTTGTATTTTGTATCATTATGTTACAAATGTATCTTATTATATTATGTGATATGGTTAATACTTGATACATTTAAACCCACCTCTCACTACTTCTCATTATTACTTATTACTTTTTGCACTCGTTTCAATTTGTAACAAGTATTTTAGTATTTTAGTACATATTTGTATTTTATTCAGTATTCAGTATTCAGTATCCACCAGATCATTACACACACAAAAGTACAAAATACATAGAAATATCATCAACATTGCCCATTGCCCCACTGCAGTGGAATTAATGATATTATACAATTATTATCATTATTATACATTTTGTACTTTGTACTTTGTTACTTTGTATCCTTTTCTTTTGTGTGATATGTGTCATTTGCTGTGGATTTGACTCATGATGTCTGGCTCTGATTCTGATTTTGACTGGGTTTAATGTGACTGACGACCCGTCGTAAAAATAAATGTGGCTGTCAAATTAGAATTCACACTTGTATTTTAATTCCACGGTAATTACTCTCTCTCTCTCTTTCTGTTTGTGTGTTTGTGCTTTGCTACTTTACATGTTACTTTCGACAGTATTAATTAAAAGTTGTACTTACATTTTGTACAACTTGTTTCAAATTAGATGGAGTTGAGTAAAAAGTAAAAAGATGCTGTTCTTTTTTTGGTATCCAAATCTGTAGAAATCTCTCCAAATGCAATAATAACAATAACAATAAATCTTCATATTGCATATTGCACTTCTTACTCGTGTATAAAATAACTCGTATAAAATCCATATTCCATATTCTATTTCCATTCTAAACTCTAAAGTTCACAGTGCACAGTTCACAGGAGATTTTCATATCAGAGTAAAAATACAAAAAAAACGAATAATCATATTCATCGTCTACAATATAATACAGTGTATCCAAATAAAATCCAAATAAAAAAGCAAAGAAGCATTCAGTCAATAATAAAAGATTTCATTTTTTACACCCATATCCAATCTCAATTCTGTTTTGTTCAGTTGAGTTGAGTTGGTTTGAGGTTTGAGATTTGAGATGAGTTCAGTAGCTTTGGAAATAAATTGCTAATTAAGGTGAAGATGAATGAGAATGATGAATGAATGAACCCTTGTATGTGTATGTGTATGTTTATTATGTATGTATTATTTATTGTTTATTATGGCGGGATGGTAATCATAATGAGAATCATGATAAGAAAGAGAGAGAGAGGAATACTTGTAAATACATATAGAAGAAAGAATACATGTGGGTTTATATTGGTGTTTATGGCTTCCTCATTTGGTAACAATTAGTAATAAAAACATGTATTAAGAATTAAGAGTCATAATAACAATTATCTCTCACTCTTCATCATCATTATCATGATAATAATACCAACAATAAAACAAAATGTACATGTAGAATGTAGAATGTAGATGAACAAATGAAAAGCATCCATCTATCTATTGAATGCCTGCCTCTTGTCTGTTGTGTGTGAGATGGTCATAAATAATGAAAGAAGCTATAATTCTTCTTCTTCTCATTCCTCTTGTGCTCGTGTGTCCGAGTCTAGAGGCTCGAGGTGAGTTAAATTGAGTCACTTGAGAGACTTTACGAGTTTCATCTATCTACAATCTACAATCTGCAATCTACAACAGCAGACGAAAAAAAGAAAATACACAACAAGAGACAAGAGTAAATAAACATCAAAAACAAGCACAAGAAGAAGAAGAAAAAGAAGGAGGAAAAGCAGAGAGAAAAGTCACTGCTCAAATATCAAATATGCGGACAAGCATATAAATACAAAATACAAGTGTACTCTTGTTTTACTCTTGTTTAATACTTTTGATTTTTGATACCAAAAGTATTACATGTATTTTAATTATGTTCTGAATACTGGACTGAAGGTACATTGACTTTGTTTTTAATTTTTATTTTTCACCTGTAAGAATAAAATTTGTATGTCTCTGTGCCATTTGCCATTTGTAATCTGGATCAATTACCTGTGAATTGGGAACTATTGTGATGTATTGTGTTTGGTATTTAGTATTTTGCATGTTGATTTCATTTCATGTCATGGGTTTTTGATTCATTATAAAAATTATAAATTAAATTTTGGTTGCGGTGAGATGAAGGAGAGAGAAAGAGAGAGATTTTATTAACTGTTACACATTACACGTGGAAATGGAAATGGAATGGACGGAGATTGCACATTGCACGTGTATCGTGTATCTTTTCTTGTTTTGTCTTGTGGTGTGCTCTGATACAGATAACAGATAAAACAGAAATAATACAGATTTAATAAATATGTAGGCTATGTAATTCACTGAGTCAGTTCAAATTCAATTATTTATATTTATTTCCTCTCTTTTACCTTTTTCAAACTGCTTCTTCCCTATTTGTTTTATATTGAGAATTGAGAATAGAGATTGAGCCAAAGATACGAGAGATCAGCTGAGAACTGAGAGCTTAATCCTGAGCTGAGCCGACTTGAGTTTTGTTGAGAAGTTTAAAAGATACTTCTTTTTGTTATTGTTTTGGAGGCACTCGTCGCCTCGCACCTCTTACTTTTGTTACATTTTGCCATCGGCTCTTTTTTCCCTTTTTTCTCTCCATTTTTCATCATTTCATTTGTATTCTAATTCTGATTTAAACTATATGCACAATAATATACAGTGCAGAATGCAGAATGCAGTGCTGTATCATGTTGTATATTGTATTGAGCATTGAGCATTGTTTAGTGTGTAAAATTAATTGGTGTTGCGTGGTCAATCTGCCACACTGCCGTTGCCGCTACCACCAAAGCCACAGCGGTCTCAAATCAACAACTTTGAACTACGAGCTGCAAACTGCGAAAAATCACTAGACCAAAACCGTTGAAGGAGCAATGTTAATGTAACCAGAAAAATCCATATCATTCCTCCACTTGGTTTTCCGCTAGTTTCAAGTTTATAATATGTGTAAATAATTTAATATGTATCGTACGGCTCTTTTCTTGTGTCTTGTGTCTGCAATTTGTAACCTGTCGATAGACTATAATATAAAAAATACTTTTGACTATGAACTTTGTATGTATATACAAAATATTGTACAAATTTAGTTTATATGTCTTTCTTTGACGTCATGTTGTCTGGGTCTTTTTCTTTTTTAGTCGGTATTTGTAGTTTGTAGATATAATTTGTGAGCGTGTAATGTAATACCCAATTATCATTATTATCATTTGTAATTTATATACCAATATTTATTATGTACAGGCATGGTTTTGGATATGCTTTTCTTTTCATTACAAATCACACTCAATACTCAATACTACTCAACATTAAACATTATACGCACATTCCACCGTCTAAAGCATAAAATATAAAATATAAAGTATAAGGAGACTGAAAAGTATAGAGAGTACAGAGAAGCCGCACGTCATTCCTGTAATTAGGATTCTTGACTCTTGATTTCATGTTATATACAATACACAGTCAAACATACATGAACATTGCTTACTCATTCCAAACTTATTAGTGAATTGGATTCTGTAATAAGTATGATATTTCTTGTGTATTTCTCAAGTTTTCTTGTTTATTTCTGTTTGGAGTTTGAAGTTTGGTTTTGGATTTTGGATTTTGGAGATTTGACGTTCTGTTGCCCATTGAAATTGAGTGTGAATTATTATTATTATCAGTATCAGCGTGTAAAATATTAAAGTTCTTGCGCTGTATTAGGTATTATTTTCATTATTATTATTACAATTATTGCGCTTGTGATTGCGACGGCGATTACATGGGATTTACACGATTACGGTCCTGATTACAACTAAATATTAGTAATAAATATATCTATAATATTATTATGTGATTATTACATTAGTCATATCTACAAAACATAAAAAACAAAATAAGAAAAAATGTAGGTGTATTATTAGTATCGAGTATTAAAGGTATCAAGTATCATTAAATCAGTCCCTATGATTATGCTTCATTTTAAATGTTAAATATCCACACTTTGTACCTTTTTACTACCTTTTTACACTTTATTTACGAAAGAAGAAATTACACAGTACACCTTCTTTGTTATTGTTTTTTGTTTCTTTTTGTTTACCCCCTTCTTAATTATTTTTGCCACTGTAGATTATTACAAATGCTTTATACTTTAAACTTAAACCTCTATCCATTTTATACATAGTATTTTTTATTGTATAATAATGTCTTTGATATTTTATGGGCCGAAAATTGAAATTCGCCACAGTTGAATGTCTATTTGAGACACACACAAAAAAAAGATCATGAGCACGAGCTTGAGCATTTCCTGTAAATTGAAATTTTGACTATTCATTTTCATGATTATAAATCACTTGTATGACTCCGCGTTATATGCGTATTTAATGCGTAATATTTCATGTCATGGATTGGTTTTATTTAAGTTTTGTTAGTTAAGTATATTATGTCTTTGTTGAAATTGAAATTGAAATCAGAATTACAATTACAATTAAAATTGAAACTTAAGCTTTTGTACTCTGATTGTGATTGTGAATTGTGATGTATGCTAAATTGGCATGTCCAACTCACATATTATATAAATTATACTCTTTTACACTTTATGCAGATAATACATAAACTTTTATATTTTATATTGGTTAGTTTTGGTTTTGGTTTCCCTTGCTCATTACTCATTACTCATTATTGCTCACTGCTTAATAATGCTTAATAATGCTCAATACTCAATACACGCTACACACTTATAAAAGTATATTATATTTCGTCCTTCGTTGATCAAAGCAGAGTTTTATTACACATTACAAAAGTAATATAAGCTTTAAGACACAAGACACAAGAAACAAGACAAAAGGTACAATAGGATGATGACAATTATGGAAGTATGGGGCTTTTCTGTGGAATTTTGCAAGTCTTAATTTGAATTTGATGTACATACAAAAGTACAGTAACAAGTAACAAGAAATAAGTAGTGATTGAGCAATAAAATAAACATTCATATTTTGTATTTTGTAAGTACCTTTACTTACAACTTACAAGAAATGAGTAATAAATAAATGGAGGATGAAGAGAGAAAATTTGAATCTGACACGTAACAAAAAAGAAAATTCAAATAATTGTATAAATTGTAAATAGTCCAAAACACAAAACAGAATGGGATCAAATATTATAAGCATTAAATAACAAATAATACTCTTTACTCTTTCTTGTGACTTGTGACTTGTTGAATGACATATTAATTATACATTGTATATTTTTATTGGACAAATTAGTAATTAGTAATTAATATTGCATGTCCTCTCTTTCTTGCCTTTTCTTTTCTCTCCTTCCTGAGAGTGAATGACTGAGAGCTGAGTGAATGAGGTACACTTTTTACAATAGCATTATGAACAGGAGTGAAATGAGATGTGAGATGACGAGGATGGAGAATGGAAAATTGAAAGGGTAAAGACTAAAGAGTGAAAAGATTAAAGAGCTACCGCTTGACAATTATACATAATGAGTGCATACATCTACATTTAATCCAAAATCAAAATCAAAACTTCAAACACAGTACCATTTAAAGTCAATTGGATCAAATACTACCATTTTTATTGGGTGAGTAGATCATTTTATACAGAGTACAGATGATTTTTTTCACTACAAAAAATTCCTTGCACAAAGAGAGCTAATTGTAAATTGTACAAAATACCTACAAAAGTACAACTCACACTTTATTCTTTATTTATTTACCTTTGCCATTGTCTTTTGTCTTGTGTTTTTATGTATTTAATATTTTTACCACAATTTAACATTCAACATTCTGCAACTCCTGTCATTTTCCAAGTCGCAATTTAGTGTTTAGTGTTTAGTGGAAGGCCAAAATTAAGTGAAACCAACATGATTTTTTTTCATTTTCATTAGGTATTAGGTACACACTACAACTTGAAAAAATTTGCTCTCTTTTGATCATTCATTTTATTGTAGTTGTCTTTGTCTTTTCATTTCTTGTAAATTTCAAATTGTCGATTGTCGATTGCAGATCTTTTAGGTATTTCATCTTTCTTTCATGTACAATGTATAATTCATTTGACACCTTTGAACATTTGAACTGTGGGAACATAAAATAAAAATAAACCTGTACATATTTAAATAAATAGGACTTAATTATTTATTTTGCGGGAATGAGTCAAGTCGAGTTGAGGTGAGCTGAGTTGAATTGAGTCATATCAAATATCAAAAATCAAAAGGCACATGGCGAATGCCACATGACAGTTGTTTCCATTTCGTGTACATAAAAAACAGAATTAAGACGTAAATGTTAAATGTGGACATGCAAGTCCAATCCAATCCAAATCCAGTTCAACTCAATAAATATACAAAAGCTACAAGATACACACAACTTTTCCTTTTCAATAGCATTCATATTTCATTTTTCATATTCATATCTGATCATACACACAAGAGTCAAGATTCAAGAGTCAATAGGAGTCAAGAGTCAATAAAATCAGCTGATCGATCCATCCATTCCATTCAGAATTCAGATCAGCTGACTTGTGACTTTTGTGATCATTGAACGCTTTGCGTATTCTGTTTTCTGTATTGCGAATATGAGAATTGAGTGCAAACCTTCAATACACTCAAGAAAAAAAATGCATCAAATTAATATTTATGCAAATACATATGTACACACAAACACAAACACGAAATAGATGCAATTATTTATGAATGAAGGTGCATGACTCACAGTTCACAGTCATTCATATTTTGCATTATGCAGTTCGCATACCTCCAAAAGACACAGTACATATTAGTGTATGCACGTGGAGGTCTTTTGACTTTTGAGGAAATGCGAGATGAACGCAAAGAAAAAACATATATTTATGTACCTGATCTATATAATAATAATATAATACAGTACATGTGCATTTGTTTACCATTTCATTCATCTACTTTTGTGAGTTATTGCATTTGGCACTTTGTCCTCCATTCTCCATTCAGGAGGTAGAGAGATAAATAAATAAATACTCTTTCAAACTAAATACTCAATACTCATTTAGTTGTACTGCATACTGTATATGGAATGTGGAATGTTATTTAACATTTAACAACTTTATAAATGCTACTAGCAAAAAAATGTGCTTCCACTCACAACACACAACTCACAACTCATGAAACACAAAACACAAAAGTCAAATCAGCTGTTTTTAAAATAAACGTCATCAAGGCTGTGGCTTTTGGCTATCGGCTATTGGTTTTTTGCTCACTCGTGCTTTTAAGGCACGAAAATGCAACAAATAAAGAAAAAAGAAAAAGAACCAAATAACGAAGAACGAATAAAACGAATAAGGACAAAAGCGACAATGGGGAAATTAAAAAAGAAAAAAAAAGAGCAGCTCTTTTTCTATATTTTCTAGATCAGAGCAAAAGGAAAAGCCGAAAGGAAAAAGGCGAAATATTATCAATATCAAATGTATCTCAATGCTCATTGCATGAAAATACCAAATACTAAATACGGGGTAGAAAATACATAACATAATATTTAATATTAGATGTGAATGAATGAAATTTAAAATTGGAGGAATAATTATAATTATTTCCATTATATTTGGTCCTCTTTTACCTTCAAGTGAGCACATAAAGCTTTTTTACTCACCTTTACATAATAATATTATTATTAATATTATTAATATTGGTTTTTTATAGATTATAAAACAGTAGTTTTAATTCATGTAACAAATGTAACAAGTAAGTGCAGTAGTGTTTACTTTAAAGTGCATAATATATCTTGCATCTTGTATGTTGTATGGAGAAGTGTGTACCAATTACTGCACTACCTTAAAAAATTAATGCAAAAAACTTGGTTGATGGTTCATGTTGTGTGTGTGTGTGTGCATTGCACTGCCCAAAGGCTCCTGCATTTATTCTACATTCTACATAATAAATACAAAGAAATTGGAGTAGTTAGTGACAGAACAGAATCAAAAGGAGAAGGAGAACTAGAGACAAAAGAGTGGAGAATGGAGAATCAGCTGTCCATTAAATTTGAGAATTTGGATTTGAGAATGGTTTTTTTGTTCTATTTATTATTCCAACACAATACATCATACATCATAAGCCATGATACATAATACATATAATACAGAAATATATTACACATTATACAGTGCAGAGTTTCCTAATAATTACATGACAATGACTTGTTGTGTGTCATGTGTTATGTGTGTTGTGTGTTGTGTGTGCGGTAGTAAAACATAAATATATGTATAATCTAATCTAAAAGGTGCAAGTCAATAGTCAATGCAATTTTTGTGTACATGCAGAATGCAGTGCCAAGGCCGAATGTGACATTGAATTGACTTGGATATTGTACCGTGTTACACAGAACACAGAACAGAGTACAGTACAAAGTACAAAACAGTTATGTATACTCATTTCCGTTTCAACTCACGTAAACTACATAACACATAACACAAGAAATAAAAGAACATGATATAATAATAATAATGATAATAATAATAATAGTAACAAGAAAACATAATACATGAGGTCCAATTTAATTACTCACGTTGCACGTTGTTCCAATTCCCTTTTGCTTTTTTTGCGTAGGTAAATATTCTATTAGGAATTACTTAGGAATTACAAATTACAAATTACTTTATCATGATCCATTACTTTAGGTGGTCATTTCATCAAAATCAGTCCAGTCCAATCCAATCAGAAGCAAGATGTAAGATGCAAGATTCAATAAGGAGCCTCAACAAGGAAAAAAAAGCTACACAATTACAAATTACAAATTGAAAATTGATAATAATTGATCCGACACTGACAATTCAGTAAAAAGTTAAGTAAAATAAAGTCAAAGTCAAGTCAACCATTTCAACGTCACACTTTAACTTGATGTAATTATTATTGAGAAAAAAAGGTGTAAAGTGTAACAAAAGATTAATGAGCAGGAGCCATATTCCATATTTAAAAGCTGTATTCTATAAAATCCATAATCCATATCCTACCTCAAATTATAAAACATGAATTTTTTTGCATTATTTTCACATTATTTCCAGTTTCAAGGTAAAATCAAAAATACTTAAACGTTCAAAGAAAAAGATTGAATGGCTGAATACGGAAAATGAAACTGACTAAAATAAAAAAAAATAAAAAATCCTCATTAGTTTCACCTCTTGATTTACTCTTATTTTCAATTTCTTTTGTCTCTCTCTCTATTCTCTATTCGCTATCGCTTCTTTTTTTTCACACCTCAGGTTTCAAATGTGTAAAATACTATTTTATATTTATATTGTATATATGTACTTTGTGAGAGTTTTGAGTTTTGGTGATTTCAATGATTATTATCATTATTATTCTCATTCAACTGTGTTTGTATTTTGTATCGTATGAAGTATGTACGCTCTATATTTTACATTCACTCTCTCTCTCATAACTCTGCGTTGCTCTGCTCTCTTCCTCTTGCAAATAATTAGTATCAGAAATACAAATCTGGGATCTGAGATGCGTCTTTGCGTGTTTCGTCTTTCATCTTTCATTTGGTGTCGCTCACTCGACTCTCGAGTCGACTCGACTGCGTAAACCGTAAACTTGATAAAATGAATGCTTTTGCTTTTTGTTTCTTTTCCACTGTGCTATCTTATATCTATTTTGTTGTTGTGTTTTGTATTACAATTTCAATTTCAAAGGTTTGAGATTGAACACCAGCGACGAGAGACTAGAATCTTGAGACTTGAGACTGTAGATTGTAGATTTAAGAAGTGAGCATTCATTAACGCATCACGGAATTCCCATTTAAAAAGTACACAGATGCGGATTTAGGATTTGGAATTTTGAAATTATCACAATCTCCTGTCTGCCCTTTTCTTGTTTCTTGTTTGAAATTGCTACGACTGTCTCTATAGTCTGTAGTCTGTAGTCTACAGACTATGAAAATGAAAATGAAGATAACAAGAGCATGAACAATGAAAAAAAATGTAAACAATTAAATTTGAGCGAACTTGAATTTTCGTCAAACCATTTTTCAAGTCGCAAGTCATATCATATCATATAAAATACTGAATACGAATACGTCAAAACATGGAGAAGGACAGTGAAGGCGTGAGATAATTAAACCCCTTTTTGACTTGCGACTCGTGGCCGATGACAACTAAAAAATGACAAAATACAGATGACAGGTGACAGATCTATTTAAACTTCATGTCAGAACTCCGTTTAGACTTAAGACTGAACAGTTTTTAAATATTTTTACTCTTTGAGTATAAAAATGGAAGTATTTAAATGTGTAATAAATGCAGCATTTACAAAAATATTATTATAACTTTTAAATCCTGATTTTTGATTGAAGTGTTGACAACCTTTTTTGCGAAAACGTCATCAGTACCCTGTCAAAACTTAAAAGCAGAGCAAATTCTGCATTTACTCGAGTTAAAAGAAAAAAATATGACCATGCTTCAATATTTACATTTTGTGTTGTATGTATACGCCCAAATAGGTAAAAAGTGTTAAAAATACTTAACGTCGACAGAAGACTGGCACCAAAATAATAATAAAAGTAATATTTACAACATAAACCATAGTACATGGTAAAAAAATTTAGAGCAAAAAACGGGAAATCCGATTCTACTAAATGTTCTAATTTTCCATACTTGAATGGGCAATATTATTCACTAGTAATTCTGTCACTTTTGACTTTGAATCAAAGTATAACAAAATTGAAAGTCATTCAATGCTAGCATCAACATGTGCATTGTGCATGTATACATATTAATATGTGTTATGTGTGATGTGTGCAATGATAATTCTTATCAATATTATGAGTATTTTGAGAGTATTGACTATTACAAAAATATAATATGTACTTTTGGAATGTCTTAATTATGCACATCATCATCAATAATAATTATTATGACAAAAAGGAATAAAAATGATTGAGAATATTATACATTTGTATGACATGACAGGTAAATAATGATAATAATTAAGTCTATATCTAGGCTTTTGAATCTTGAGTAGAGAAAACTGAACTTGACACAATATTTATTTTTTTCTTCTTAATTTTCTCGGAGGCAGTGCTAAAAATGACAGTCATTACTTTTAATGTCATAATCAGTCCAATTTATTATTGGTGTGCTCTAAATTCTTGTTAAAAACTTGACCTCTATCAAGCTACAAGTGGAGTCGTGCCTTTATGTACAATGTACACAATATGCCATTTTATTACTTTGAATATTAGTACTTTGCTCGTAATTTGTAATTTGTTCCCAAATTAAGGCTCTCTCATAGTTAAAATTGATAGTTACAACTAAATATACAATACAAAGCTCATCAATTTTGAAGAGAAATTAGAATTTTCAAGGGATAAGGGGAAAATATCATAAAATATGTGTATTAGATTTGTATTGAATTTGGATTTAAATTCTCTGTAAAATTATACACGAATATTCGAATAACGAGCATATAAATTTATTATTGCTGTTCTTATGATGGTCAACTCAATAAAATACTCCAAAAATCCACTCCACTCCTAAATACTAGATACTCAATTTCTACAGCAGACAGCAAACAAAATCCAAAATCCAATCTATTTTGTCTGCATACTTTCAACACTATTTTAATAAATCCAAATCCAAATCTAAGCCAAAATATTATGTAACTTTTACAAGTTCATATCTAATATCTAACTATAGGTAAAGTCAAAACAAATACAAAACAAGTTTAACTATAAATACATGCTTTTTCATTTTCCACATTGCACGATGCACGACCAATGCAGCTCGAGTCTCGAGATCAAAACTGATTCTATCTTTTTCTTTCTTGAGTTAAACTCCCTTTCATAATTTTCATAAAAATAATAAAATACACAACAAAGTGTACAAAATACAAAATGTAAGTACATGCTCAATGCTCAACAAGTCTGTTCAATGTTCAATGTTCAATGTTCACAGTGGACCATTCCAAAAGTCCACTTTATTCATTGAGATGTTGCTATTGATGTTGATGTTGGGATCACGTTTCCATAGTTTTACTACACGCAGATACATCTACATAATAGCTCGATGAATAGAAGATAGAACACTGAACACAAGATTATTTCTATCGATACGATCCAATAATAGGACAAAAGACACAAAAGTCAAGTATTTCACATTATAATATAGTCCATAGTCCAGCCATGATATTTTTACAGACTACAGACAAATATTATGTCATCCCTTGTTTTTCAATTTTAAAATGCATTTGTTTTTCCATTGGCGATTGGCATTGTAAATTGTAAGCTTTTTAAACATCATGTACAATGTACATGAAATACTTTTCGTGTCTAATAAAATGTTTTGTATTCAACTAATATGTAAAGCATGACTACGGTACAATTTTAATACCTGTGTAATTTTTAAAACAAACTACAAACTGCATGAAGTATTTTACAATGAGTGAGTCTCTCTGAGACTTATGAATTATGAATTATGAAATATGAAATACATGAAATAATGCACAAAAGTTTAGCTACAGATTACAAATTATAAATTATAGATAAAAAAATTAAACAAACACAGAATCAGCAGAGAAACATCCACGATCGACATGGACATGGGCATGGACAACCAACAAGTTGTATATTAAATACATATTGTAAAGCAATTAGACTTGGACTTGGCATTTGGCATTATTCTTGTTTGCTGTTCTGTGTTACAATTTACATTTTACATTGTGTGTTGTGTATCTTTGAGAGTTGAGAGCAACTGTTTAATTTCCAATCTGTTGGTCTTTGTTGATGTTTATGTTGATATTGACATTGTTGATTTTGCGTTTTGAATTTTGAATGGTGCACGCATTACACATGTAAATAGTAAATAGTTACTGAACTGGTTACTGCTTACTGTTTACTGAGTACTGCTGAATGTTACTGTAGCAAGCACATCTAACTACAACGAAATTACAAAACGTTTTCCTTGCTCAAAATTTGCTGTGTACGCATTGCACTAGCATGTAATATAGAATGTAGAATATTATGTACATTTCTCATCTGTTTGACTTTCAGTTTCAGATGGGACGAAAAAGAAAACAACCACTATTTTTATGGAATTATGGTCAAATTTTATCCCTGGAGCTCAACGTTTAAAGTTTTCAGTCATTAGTTTATGTATGATGTATGAGTCATCAAGTCAGTGACTAACGAGGACATAATATGCATGTGATTAAAAAGGGTTGTAGTTCATCTAAAATCTAAATGACTTTATTAATCAGACTGGAGTCTGGAGTCTGGATTATGGAATGAATATTAAATATTAAAAGCCACTCATTCTCATTGCTCATGACTCATGACTCATGAATTACAAACAGAGTTCATTCTGGCAAATACTTGATTAACTTAACTTACTTACTGCGCACAAAAATACCTTTCTACTTTCTATTGTACAAATGTCGGTGCAAGAGCTGCGTGGTTGTGTTGTGAATTGTGATGATGATTTGTACATTTAAATGAAAAATGAAAAACTTGTATAGATCTTAGATCTGGACAAAAGCTAATTTCAGGCGTAATCGTAAGTTGAAAGTTAATGGACAAATTATGTCATTTGTAAACAAAATGTGTGTAATGGGGACATATCACGTGTCCTTCAATTACGATATTTTCATTTATGACGTTATCAACTTTTACCGAATTTGTGTTTCATTTTGTTAAATATCTTGAAAAGACATAAATGTGTATATTCCAGTTCCAGTTGCAGCAAGTTAGTAGCTATTTCTTCATTTTCCAATTTTCCAATTTCCAATTTCCAGGCTCCCGAGGCGCACGTATACATTTAAAAGTTGAAAAATATTCATTTAAAGTAATATTTTTTTCGTTTACAACACGAATAAAAGTGCCATGATTTTTCAAGGTTGGCGTTATTGGGAATTTCCCATTTTCCTTCTGATCCTGCTTGCTGTTTTGTGGAATTTTCAAGTTCCAGCAGCCAATGGCGAAGAACTGATTGAGTCGAGTCAAGTTTTAAGTGACGAGGACTTTCCTGGTGACCCACTCCGTTCGAATGACAATGTTGATGTTGGTGATAAAGATGCACCAGCCCCACGAAAAAAGTAAAAAGCACATACTGTCATTTTTCACCTCATGAAAAAACCAAAATATATTTTTGAGTTTAATTTTTGTTGAGTTATTTTTAATTCTTGTTATGATTTACACAAATATAGGTTATAATTTTTCAACAAGAAATCCTGAACTGAATTTTGAATGTTGTCTATTTTT
>JABASP010003094.1:0-15827 GCA_019776565.1 Sminthurinus signatus | reverse complement strand
AAAATCTTTGAACCTCTTACATCTTATGAACTTTTAGCTTTTAGTAAGTTCCTTTTAGATTCATAAAAATATGATGAGGCCAAACTTTAAAAAAAAAGCTGAGATTTATAAACCTAAAACTAGACTATATTTTTTCTAATTCTCTTATTTTAAATTTCAAACGCTACAAAAAGAACGTTGTATTTGTATTTTGTATCCATCAATTTATTTTTAAATGTCGATTTTTTGCTTGGATTGGATTGGACTGTCTTTCAATTTTCAATGTTTCTCTCCGGTTTCACCATTTCTCTTCCTGTCCTGTTTTTCCCAAGTGAAGGAGTAACGAGGAAGGATTGTAATGGGTAATTTACTTTCTCCAACATCCAACATTCAAGTTCCAACTGGTAAATAAAGGATCGGAGATCCGAGTACTCATGTGTGTCTTTTCTAATGGTGATATCGATTCGGTTCTGTTCTGTTTTGTTTCGTTGTGCAGAGCTTGGCTGTGTTTTGTTCTGTTCTGTTTTGAGTTTTCCTGCTTTCTCTTGTATTTTATGCTCTTTGTAAATTGTACACTATACATCTTTGTGATATGCATGATATCTGTATTTAGTATTTAGTATTTGGTATTTGGCTCGTTGGCTCGCTGGAAGAGGGGAAAAGAGAAAACTCCGAGTTAAACTTGAAATGCCAAGTGCTCATCAGGCTTGCGTAATATTAACCGCACAACTTGAGCTCTTCCAATTCTAACCCTAACCCTGGTCCAGGACTCGTAGTCGTTTTCCTTTTCCTTTTTACTTTTGGTTGTGCAATGCAAGAATCTATATCTACATGTAATTTCATGTCTATTATATTATCACTATCTACATAACTACAAAATATGTACAATGTACATTTGCCTAGAAAATATTCGTAGAAATGTGGAAATGGAAAGATTCAGTTTTGAAAGGAGTGAAATGGCTCCAAGTTTTAAGTTGTTTTAAGTTGAAAACTCTTTCTCCTCCTGTCTTTTCATTTTCATTTTCATTTTCATGTGCCAACTTTGGGGAATGGAGGAAGATTTGAGATAGAAATCTCTACTCTTGTTTTTACCCTGTTTAACTCGCAGTTGTAGTTGTAGCTCTACTGGATTGTGGAAATTGTATGAACAAGGTTCATCCGAATCCGACTCCGACTCTGAATAGAGATACAAGAATAATCTACAGCTAGAAATTACATGTGTACATAATACAGTTCAAATCCAAATCCACTACGAGGACGAGTAGGAGTGCCAGTCCCAAAACTAGTGGCAGTATCTTGTCCGATTATTTTAAGCACCTCAAAGTACCTCTGGATGGCTCTTCACAGGAACTGTGTACCTTGTACCTTGTATTAGATTCCACAGTAGAAAGTAGAGTGTAGACTGTAGATTGGAGAGACTGGGAGAAAGACACGTAAATGGAAGAGAAAAGCTGAAATAGGATTTCTGAAGAGGAGAAAGTGAGTGAATAAACTCGGAACCAACTCCAAACTCCAAACTGAGATTGGGTTCTCGGAAGGAAACTCTTGTACATTTTACATTGTACATTTTGCATTTTACATGACATGCCATTGCAAACTGTAAATTTTAAATCCTCTCCCAAAGTGAATTTTGTAATTTTAAACATTAAGTGAATCCCAGATCCACTAACAGCACAAGTATCAGTTATACCTCTTCTCTTTTTTTCAAGCCTATGCATTTTAATATAGATTCTCCATCCTCTCGTTTAGATAGAATTTAGAATCTATATTATATTATACTTGTGTACATTTAAGTATAAAGTATAGATAAACAAGTTGACTCAAAAGGTAGTGCAACTCCTCCAATTTTTATTTACTACTTACCATTTACTATAGCTAATTCAAATTCGAGTTCAACTCACGTTATATTTTATATTTTATCTGTGTTTTGATTTTTTTCAATCATTTTTCTGTGCACCAATTTTACCAGTGCCGATTTGTCATTGGCATTGCATTGTGAGAATAGAAAAGAGCTAATGCATCTTGAATCTTGAATCTTGATAAAGATATATTTATGTAGAATGTACAGCAGACAGTTGATGTTTGAGGTTTACAGTGACGTAAAACTTGGTCATTTTTTCCGCAGAAGGAGATAAATCTCAGTAAAAATAGCTTTTCTGCTGGCTACATGTGTGCTACGGTCTGTTTGTTTGTTTGTATGTGTATGTGACAGTCTGGAGGAGAAATAAAAATGACAGTTTTTTCCAGCGTCCAGTTTCCAGACTATTGGATTTTTTCTATTGGCAAATGCATCCCCTATTTTTACACAGCTTTTTTCTACATTAACTTGTACAGGAACCAGAGAAAGTCCATCAAAAACTGGCAGCACGTTGTAGGTTGTTTGCCGTTTGCTGTTGGCTGTTGGCTATCGCCACATTTAGAAAAGGATAAAAGAGAGAAAAATCCTTTTCGTTTGAATGGACAGTTCCATTTCCATTTTCCTTTGGAATTTGTAGTGGCCGTGCTAATGCGTAGACTAAGAGGAATGAAGAGAGATGTCCTAAATATAAATACAAATACAAATATAGTAAAGGTGGATGAGGGAATTTGTATCTGTTTTTCTACTTGAATGATGAAATCTCCTCATGTGGGCCAAAAGCAGAGCAGAGCAGGACAAAAAAAAAGACAGCTACAGTTTCTCAGTACTTCGTACTCTGCTCATCCAGCCAGCACAAAGCACAAGTATTGAGCATTGAGTATTGAGGATTGAGCATGACATTAGCCGGCTAAAAATAGCCTGAATGGTGAGTGCTGAATGGGCGTGTCATGTCCACAATCCACAGTTCACTTTACTCTGTACTTTTCATCCTGAAATCTCCACACTACATTGTACATTGTACACTGTACACAGGAATATCTATCTATTTCCCGACTATTTTCGTCCACTGAACCCACTGTCTGGACTTTAGATTCTGGACATTAAATACTAAATACTAAATTCTCTACCACAGACGCTGGACTCGGAATCTTTAAATTTTAAAATTGTAAAATAGAAACGAAACCACAGCAACCAAAAGTAGATACTATATCCTAGATATTCTGATTATTGAAACTTGAAAATCTATCTATTTGTAGTTTCTGTATTCTATATTATACTGTCAGAGAAAATAGATAGATAGATAATAGATACATATCGGAATATCTGAATATCTGATTGCTTATCTTTCTCACAATTTCCTCCTCCTCCTCTTTGTCTTGTTGTTTGTTGTTGTCGATAATTTCATCGGTTGCTTGGTTCGTTGGCTGGCTCTTTGGTTGGGTTTGCATGTCATGGAAATCCAATCCGTAGTCCAAACACAAGTATAAATGGAAATGGAAATAGAAGGCAGGAGGACAGAACAGAAAGAACAAAACAGAATAGATATGAAGAAGGGAATAAAAAGTGAAGTGAGGGCCAGGCCACCCCTGTCCAGTTCAGTCCAGTTGAGGTGCATAAATATTGCAACATTTCTCCATTCTCCATTCTTATCAACTTGAAATCGAAATGGAAATCCAAATCCAAGTCCAAGTCCAACCAACAGACACGCACACAATGCCAAACGTCAGGCAAACACCGAAAAAAAGAATCCGAATCCCCGACAACCGACAACCGACAGCACATACACATACGCATAAGCTTATTCACTACTCAATACTCCGGAGCAGACAGCATATGCAGTATTTAGATAGGAGATAAAGAAGAGTTGATGTATTATTAGATATTTATGCGTGCATGCACACACTTTCCTTTTTTTCCACCTCTACTGTATTTTAAACCGAATGCCGAGTGCACTATTCCTATCAAAGTATTACTTTTATATTATATAGTACGGTCAGAGTAGGAAAAGAAGGTGCGTTCTTGATAAGCATCCAGGTGAGTTGTACAATGACAAAGGGAACGGCAATGGGAATGGGAAAAACGAGAGTGAGTTCAGGTGTATATGTATCCACAATATACCTTGTACATTTTATACTCTAGATTCTACATTCTACATTCTAGATCATGGACATGAAACATGAAGCATCCAGCGGAAATTGTATAATATTTTATCAAGTCTCTCGAGTGCGAGCTGCGAGGTACACACAAGACAAAAGACAGTATGAAATATAGAGGAGAGTGAGGAGTGAGGAGACGGGGAAAACATTGGCAGTAGACAGTAGAACTGATTGCGAGGTGAATCGACGTGGATGTCAAAGCCAAAGCCAAAGTCGATGAGAATGGAGAATAGAGAATGGTGAATGCACCGTCATCGTAAAAAAATTGCTTCATGCATAAAATATTCCCTCTCTCTGCTTCTGTTTTTACACGGACATGCAGAATACATATTTATTTGTGGAGCACGGTGAACGGTGAGTGTGGAGTGTTGAATGTTGAATGTTGAATGCATGCACACATATTATAGAAAAGGAAGGGAAAGAAACACATTTTATGCATAGTCGACTAAACTAAACTAAACTAAGCTCAGCTCAACTCAGCTCCACACAAAACGCAAAACGCACCCGCATAACGCAAAACCCTATTTATAATGTAGAATAATAATATGTTTTGAAACATTTTTGTGTCTGTTTTCCGTATTCTTTTGTCTGTTTGTCTGTTACTTTTTACTTTCTATTTTCTATTTTCTCGCTGTCGGTTGCCCGTTGTTAGTTGTTAGTTTCTGTTTGTTTGTTTTTGTGTGTAACCTCTCGTATTGTTTTGTTCTACGCACTGTGCACTGTGTAGTGCGCCAGAGAAAGTGAAATGAGAATGGAAATGGACAGTTGTTGTTGTCATCGAAGTTCTTTCTCCCTTTGTCAACCTACCTTGGCTGTTGGTTGTTGGCTGTTATCATGTAATATGCATTCGTCGTAATTCATTATGTATGCAGTTTGCATTTATCATGGCTTATCGGCATCACCATTGTGATGTTCTGTGTTATGTGTTTTGGTATCGGTAGCACTATCACGAGAGCTACTAGAGCTTGTTCATTGTCCATTGTCCATCGGCTGTCTACCTTCTCAGTCTCAGTCCCAGTCAACAGTCAAGTGCAGAGGGTGACGTGGGGTCTCATCAATATTTCAATGCCAAACACATGTCCAGTGTCCATCTAGTCTTCTCTCTTTTCTACCTGAGACCTGAAGCTTTTTTCTATCTATAATATTTTTTTGTATCATGTTTCTCTGGCTTTCATAATTTATTGTAAGAAGAATGAAGAAAGAAGATTTACCATAGGTCATAGGTACATTTCTTTAAGCAGGACATTCATTGTGTAATAATTAATGATTAATGATCTAAAAATTAAATATTAAAGTTCAACAAAGTAATCTTGGTGTTTATTTTTACTTTTTTATATTCCTCGCCAATTTTTAAATTTTAAAAGGAAAATTCATAAAACAGGGTGTGATTTTACGTGGATGAGATTTGAAAAGGTGGATGATCAGGAAATGGGGTAAGAATCGCATGTAAATGCGAGTGTACATTAGATCTCTGTATAAATAGTAAACAGACTCAGAATGATAATGATAACTCAATGAAAATGACGAGGTACCTGTGCAAATATTTACACTGTAGACTGTAGCCTCGTAACTATTGTAAAATGGTACAAGAGCTTTTTTCCCTTTTCATTATAAATTACAAATTACAAACTACAAATTAAAAGCCCCACAACAAGAACAAGAACAAGTTTGCACGGCATCCGAATTCAGAATCAGAATAGTAATTCTCAGTCACTTTTCCATTCTCCCAGACTACAGAAGTGGAGAACAAACGGATAGTTTTGGAATTTAGAATAGGAAGTCCAAAAGGTGTACTCAGTATTCGATACTAGAAACTTGAAGTAGGAGAAGAAGTGAAGGAAACTGATTGTGAATAGTGAATAGCCAGTCCTGAGTCGTGAGTATTTACAATCTCTGTTCAAAATATTTTGTAGACGTTGGAATTGTACATTGCATTGGTTTGGTTTTTGGGTTTTAGGTGTAGGTGGGTTTTCCATTCCAAACTCAATGTACAACGTAGAATGTAGAATGTAGAATGTACAATGGAATGGGATCTGTTCAAACTTTATACTTTCTACTTTGTACATTGTACAAGAGGGGAAAGTGCGAGAATAGGATAGGATGCGAGTTGTGAGGAAGAGGAAGAGGAGAGAGTAGTTGGCTGCTGCTGGCTCTACATTCTACATTCTACATTCTACAGAAGTACAGAAGAGAACAGGAGAACGAGAGAACTTTTTCAGTTTTGCAAATAGTTATATACTGTACATGTACTTTTATACTTTTATACTTATATCCAACAACTATTTATATAATGTATAGTAAAAAGATCCTCATCCTCTGTTCACTTTCTCCTCCACATCTCTGTATCCTCCACTGCTATAAATTCTGTGCTCCAACTCTCAACTCTCAACTCATACCCATAATCACTCTCTACTTGTTCTTCCTCTCTCCATGGAGAACATGTATAGATTTTTACGTGTATGTACGCTCCCATTTCCCATTCTACACATTACATTGCATTTTCCAGACTCCCAATTCCAACTCCAACTACAGACTCATTTCTCCATTCTCCAGTCTCCATCCCATCTTTGCTCTTCCTCTTTCTCCAGTTTCCATCCATCCCATTTCAATCCGAATCCCATCGTCATGGCAACCCGCAACTTTCTCTCTCTTATCGACCAGCCAGCGCATCGAACATCCAGCATCTAGATTCTAGAATCCACCAACTCGGAAAGCCCGAATTCCAACTCGACAGTTCACTTCCACTCCTCGCATCCTTGTATTTTATATTTTCTATTTTGTACATATATGAGCGAGGGAGAAAAGTGGAAAAGGATGAGAAAGAGAAAGAGAAAGCACAACTTTTGACTACGACAAGGAAAACAGAACTTTAACTTGGCGTGGCTGGTTCGGTGGATGGTTCCTTGGTGGATTTTACGCATCTCATGATAGAAGAAGAACAAGAAGAGGGGAAAGAAGAGGAAGATGGGATGCATATTCACTATTCACTCACGCATATACGTAAACACAGTACACTGTAGAAGTATAAAATATAAAGTACAAAAGATCCAAAATATAGACACACAAAGTACAGAGTACAGACTCAGACAATGTGCATCTTTGAATGTGGCGGATGCGAGTGCCTAGACCTTCAAGCTGAAGTTTCAGGCTGAACCAGGACAAGGAAAAATATGTTTAAAAAAACCTCTGGAAAATCCTCGGCATTTCTCCATGTAAAATCCTCCTCTTGTTCATTTTCCATGTTTATTTAATAGTATTTATTCAAAGTAACTGTGTTTACAGTTTGCTGGGCTGTTTTGAGTTTTGAGCTTTGATAATTTGTTTTTTTTGGGAAATTAATTACTCTTTCATTTAAAATACTGTTTACAGTTGAGAGTTAAAACCGCCTCATGGATTTCCTATTGTTTTTATTGTTTGAAATTGTGTCCAGTACTCATCTTTTGATTTACAAATTTGAACTTTGGACTTTTGATTGACGATTTTTCAAAGGTAATATAATATGGATTTATTGGAAGCTTAAAAATGGATAACTTGAAAATTCAAAACTATATTATTATCTATATGTTTTATTCCCTGTAAACTTTTCACATTAGGAAACGCGAGGAATTTCAAAGGCCAGTAGAAAATTTATATAAAATAATTTTAACTTTCAACGTAGATTTCAGATTCAGATTTTGGGCTCAACTTTTATAATTTTTTCTACATCTAAATCGTGAAATACTAATCTAATACTAATATTGTATCTTCTTTGAGGCATTAGAAAAGAAGACCATGAGACGTGATGATAATGAAAATGATGATGAATTTCATAAGAAAGGGTGCATAAGAAAACTACAAAGATTATAAACTTTAGACTCTAGACAGAAGGTAGACCGAAGAAGAATCTGAGAATAGTCAAAAGTTAAAAGTAAAGATTTTTCCGGAAGTTGCATTAAACTCCACTGTGTTCTTTGTTCTTTGTACTTTGTACTTTGTAGTATCCAGAATCTAGTGTCTAGTATCTACTACGTTCTGTAGATAGTAGATACGCGCATACAGTAGAGAGTAGAGAGTGTAAGTTTTTTCTCCTGTCATTAAATTTTCAAGCTGGAGAAAGAAAGAACTAAAGAAAGAAAGTTGCTCTTTGAAATGAATCGCTTCAGTTGCTTCTTTCTTTCTAGCTTTTGATACTTTTGGATTTTGGATTTTGGATACACCAGCTCCGATCTTTGAGCTTGTGGATTTTGGATTACATACCTTTGTTCTCTTTTACTCAGTAATTTCTTGCATCTCTTCCCTTCTATTCTTCTATAAAGATTACCTAGACCTAGGATTTCAACAACTCGTGAACCTTGGAATCTTTTCCACTGGACGCTGAACTCTGGACCATTCTTTGTCTTGCTTTTGTCTTGATTCTTGATCTTTTTTTTTGGTCATTTTTTCTTTGAATCCCGCAAATTCTTTGAAATTTTGGAAGTGATGACAACGCTTTGACTTTTGACTTTTTACTCTACTAGCTTTATTTTTATTATAGAAACTAGAAACTATAATACTAAAAATAGCAAGAAAAAAAGTAAAACTTTTCAACGTATTTTAACATTTTAGCATTCCAGCGTCCAGAATTTAAAGTAGTTTGAATTGTGAGCTCTCTTCCATCTTGACGTCTTGATGTTTTCTAGTTTTTATGCAGTGTTTAAGGGAAAATGGAAGAACAAATTCTAGCGATGAGTGCATTTGTATATTTTACATGTGTGCATAATGCATTGTACATTGTACAATGTACATGTTTCATTTTCAGACTTGAAACAAAGAGAGCAAGTTAGACAAACACAAACTGCATCATTTGTTCATGTTCATGTACCCTTTGCCTTGTCTTTTCTTTTCTCTTGTAGTTTGTAGCTCCGTATAAAAAATGGCTACAATCAACAGTATGAGTTTGTGTGAGTGCAGAAGAAGAAGAAGAAGAAGAAGATATATAAGAAAAGTAAGATGAAGAAATGGAAGAAGTGGAAGCAGAGGGGAAAAAAGAGCAATATTGTCTCCATTTCTTCTGTTTTCATCCATGTAAAGAGTTGAGAGGATGGAAAATGTTCTTGTTCTGTTCGTATCTATCTGTAGTTTGTAGATGTCTTTTGTCTTTGGTTCAGTTGTATTAGAAGAAGGAAATCGTCTTGTGTCTTGTTTCTTGTGTGTAGTAGAAACATGACGATCTAGAATCTAGAATCTAGAATCCTTGGGGTAAACAAATGACTTTGCTCCTATTACTGCACACAGCTTTTCCTACACTACATGTTTTAACGTACACATTTGTGTATGTACAATCTCCATCTTTCTATAGTTCATACTCGTGCATATTGTGTTTATTGTGCCCATTTGTCATGACATGTATGATGTATGAGGAATGAGGAATGAGGATAAATGCATGAATATCATATCTATTCCAACTTCCAACGCAACACGCATTTCTCTCTCTTTCTTCACACATATTACTTTCGTCTTGATATTATACTTTTTATATGCACGGGTTTTTTTCACTGGAGACGGGAGAGAATGACTTTTTCCATGTACAATGTACAATGTGCAACGTTACAATAAACAGTACACAATATACAAAACAGCCAGAGTAAGAAGTTAGAAATATCCAAAAGAAACTAGAGAGAGAAGAGAACAGAGGACGTCACGTCATGCGAGAAACATATTACCTAAATGAATGGATGAATTGGTGGAGGTTCCATTGGAAGTACGTGCATAATAATAATAATAATAATGTCTCGAGTATAGAAAATAGTAATCGCTCCAAGTTCCGAGTACCCAAAGCTATATATAAAATACTAGTAACAAGTACGACTTTAATATATGGTGTGTGTAGGAGTAGACGATGAGGATCAGAATATTAGTTTATGACATGGTCCAGCGTGTAAATTGTAAATGTGGCGATAACGGTACGCCCTTGGAAATTCCTCTTCTTGTTATTCTGGGTGATTATGAGGCACTTGCAAGTTGTAACTTGTTCCATTTCCATTGAATACTAATAATAATAGTAAATATTTATTTACAGAGGTTGTCATGGTATCCCTTCAAATTATCATATTATATTATGGATTCCAGGGAGAAAATTATTCCGAATTCCATGTCAAGCCGAAAGTTGAAACCTGTTGGTTGTTGGTGTTTCTGGAAATTCTTAGTAGTCAATCCTGCATATGTAATTTTTGGTTGGCGTATCAAATACAAATATCAAGTATCAAACGTTTTCTACCTTTTAAATGTTTATGCTCCAGCTTTTGGGGGAGTACAAGTATTTTTCTACCGTGTAAAATTGAACTGTCCAGTAGATTCTAGATTCTGTCTATCTATAGCATTTAGGAGTATTCATAACTTTTTATTTTGTTATTACTGGAACTATTAGTAAAATGTTCATTCCCAATTTCAACTTTCAACTTATAACCCCGAGATTCGTAATTCGTAATGGTTGTTTTGGCATTGACATTGACATTGACACTGGCACTAGAAATTGAGCATAGTGAGTGTGAGTGAGACTGAGAATGAGATTGACTTGAGTGAAACAAATGGATGTTGTGTGTGCTGTGATGTGAGAGCGTGAGGCTATTTAGGCTACAGTACAAAGTTAATATATTATAGAACGAATACATTATACTTTACATAATATTTTATATTATACTGTGGAAAGAAAACATGTGCTTGTGGTATGGTCCAAATTCCAATTCAACTTAAAACAAGGAGCAAGAATCAAGATGAACAACTTGTCCAAACCAAACCAAACTCCAATTCCAACTCAAAAACAACTACGCCAACTCAAATCCAAACTGATACAAATGAGGATACATGGTGATAAAAGATACAAGATAAAATGAACTTTTTTTTGGTACAGAAACAAAAACAAAGTAAAGACTGCCCGTCCATAAAACACGCATCTGTAATGTGCATTTTAATAGTAATATGTACAGTAAAAAGTAAAATGTATCACACACATTATACATCAGAGATGCATAACGTAAATCATGTATCGTTTATCCTTTATCGTTTAGTCCAGTCCATTTCAGTGCAGTGCGGTGCAGTTTAGTGTGGGAGAATGAACCTTCTTCTTTGTTCTTTGTGTATACTTTTTTCTCTTTTTGTACAGTGCGTAATGTGTAGTTTATGGTGCACGCACAAAATCATTAACTACCAACTATCAACTAAATTGACTCTCTTTCTCTGTTCTTCTTCTCTGCTACTGAAAAGATATACCACATTGTACATTGTACATTGTACATATTATTACTATGACTTTTTCTATTTTGACTTCTCCAGTCTCTTGCACTTGCACTCCAAACTCCAAACTCCAAACTCCAACATCCAACACTAACAAATCACAGATTGCTCTTTAATGTTTCTTTTTTTTCTCCAGTTTTTTTTTACTATCTCCCATTTCCACCACTACCAAATACCAAAATCAGAAGCAGAACCAGAACTAACACTAGAATAAGTTTCGACATTTGAGATTTGAGTCTTCCATTTCCCAGCCTTTTGTAACTGGAGTTGGTTCATCCTTCATCCATTCTTTCATTCATTTGTTTGTATTGTATTGTACTGTATCATGTGCAATGTGCATGTATGCAGTTTGTCGAATCTCGTAGCTGGAATCTGGAACTTGTGCATTGTGCAATGTGTGAGCTGTGAATCAAAGATGCACATAAAAAGAAATCCTCCTGCTCCATTACTCATATTTTATTATCTCACAATGTCAGTTCTCACTTCTCACTTCTCACCGCTCTTCTTGCTTCTCTCTTCTCTTTTCTCTCTGTATGTGTAATGTGTAATGTGTACATAATCCATATCCTTAAACACACTACCAACTACCGCCTCTCCATTAACTCGTAACCCTTTTCCCTTTTTCCATAACACTGTCAAGTCAGATTTACTATTTACTATTTACATATTACATGCTTTGGTATTCCGCATCTCCATGAGTTACACTCCTCCAAACTCCAATACATCAATACACGACATAGCAAAAAATAACTTGTATCTTTTGTATCTTTTTGTTGTAAATGGTAAAGACAAGGAAAAAACAAGAGAGAAATCCATACGGATTATTTATTGTTTACAAATACAAGATACAAATGCAAGGAGCAAAAAATAAAAAAGTTGAAACACATTTGAAAAAAAAGGGATTCTTTCGATATTTGATATTCCATCCAATTTAATTTAGTTCAAGTGGAGATTGTCAATTACAAAGATGAGAACGGATTAGACGGAGTGAGAAAAGATGCAAAAAAGATGGAGTCGAATGGGAATTAGGATTGAGTGACGGGAGACTAAAATTGAAGTGAAGTGAAGAAAAGTGAAGAGAATAGAAAAGAAAAGCAAAAAATTAAGTAACCAGGATTGAAAATTCTGGCACATGTCAACAAATGATGAAACCATTAAGCTACTCTCATAGCTCGTAGTCAACGATCCTCCCTGTTTTTTTATGAAAATGTAACCAAAAATGTAGTATGAATAATATCATGACTTTTATACTGTCATTTTCATATTTTCATATGGTGGAAGTTGAAAGTGAAATACTAGTCAACATTCAAGGTTCAAAATGGTGTTTTACGGTTACAATTGTCTGGCCAAACCTCAAAATTCAAGACTCAAGACTCAGGATTTTCCGTGATTTGAAATTTGAACGCATGTACGTATTGAAAAAAATGGAGGGTGTAGCCAAATGTTGGAATTATGCATGCATTATTCTCTGGTCTGGAGTCTGGAGCATTGAAGAGAATTGAAGAGAGTGGATGAAAATCCTGAGACACAAGACACAAGACAGCAACAGGCATCACAATGGAAACATGGAAATTTTACATTGTAAAATGGGGCATGCAAAATACAAAAAGGATGGTCAAAAGTCAAGAGTCAAGAATCAAGAATCAAGAGTGAAAAGTATATAGTATATATAATCAAGAATTAGGAATCAAGCCTCTTTTTTTCTGGCATCATTTTGTTTGGATCTTGTTTTTGTCTTGGATTTGGATTTGGATTTTACCATCTAGCTTCTACTTTCTTGAATCTGGACTGTTCACTCAAAAAATCAGAGTGAGTACATGCATATTAATCTTTGCTCTTCGCTCAAAGCTCAATCTTGATTCTTGACTCTTGACTCTTCATTCTCTGCTTTTCCTGCTCCTTCTCTTGATTCTATTGTACAAAAGAGTAGACAGTGTAGATGCAGTATGTTCAATGTTCAACTAAACAGTTGTAAAAAATCAAGGAGCCAGGAATCAAGAATCAAGAGTGTTTGATGGTTCGTGGCTTATTTTATTCGATTTTCATGTGCACTGCACACACACATGCATATATACTTGGACGTATGGACACTGAACATTTTATGTTGTAGGTTCTAGATAAAGTCCATGTGGACTGGACTGTACATTAAAATGCAGAGTGAACTGGGACTGGGATTTGGGATGAGTTTAAGTGCAATGTTTTTATCTCTCTCTCTATTTCCATCCTCGATTCTCCATACTCCACACTCCACACTGCAGTAAGCTGTGGAAAAACATATCAAGGATTGAGGCTAGAAAATCCAAAATCCAGAATCCAGAAACAGTCCATTCAAACCAATTTTCTCATCTATCTCTCTCCGTCTTTTTTAGTTTCCAGTCCACTTCTTTATTAAGTCCATAAAAGTCTTCTGGTTAATGGTTAAAAAGAACATAGAACATCTAGCCTTGTGAAATGTAAGTAGTAAGCTATGCATGAGTTTTTTTTTTGGACTTTTCTCTCTTTTTAGTCTCGAGTCTCGAGATTCTAGATTCTTGGTTGTAGATTGGAAATCTTGTCACAGAAGAAATTCTTTCAATGGAAAAAGAAAAATCATATAATTGATAAAAAAGTAACCCTTTCTCAAGTGATCTCGTCCAAGTTCAAGTTCTGTGGCTAGTGGCTAGAGTTACTTCGTACAGTTAATGTAATTTGTATCAGGTTTCGTGTACACATGAACTTGAGGTCACTATGTAATTTCTACATGTTCCTAAATAAATTATAGAGGACAATTCGTTTATAGAAATATAGTGTTTACTATTTGCTATATTTACTCTGTGCTTTGGAGGTAAATAAAATTGTCACTTTACTTCTTTTTTCTCCAGAGATCACAAAGGACAAATTGATCCATACAACAACTTTTGTCGTGTGACCTTGAGGTCAAGAATCAATAAATAAGACACTAGTGTAATTTACGCTCCTACGTCATTTTGTAATTTCCACAATTACATTTTGATTTTGATTTTGGTTCTGATGCTAAATGTGCAATGTGCAGTTAGGATTATGATTTGTATATTTTATTATCTTTCCCTGACTCGTTGCTCAATGCTCAAATCTCAATTGTATTCCACAATTCGTAGTCAGTGATTGGGAAGGGTTTCCTTCCTCTGCATTTTGAATGCTGAATATTAAATATTGAGCATGGAATATGGAGCAGAGCATGAACCTTTCTTTTTTCTGCAATCTATTCAGTATTCAGAATTTAGAACTTAGAATTTACTATCCATTCAACAAGAAAAAAATCCAAATCCAAATCTCTTCCTCCTCGCACTAACAAGCTCAATGCTCGAATGTCGACTCTAGACTGGGAACTACTGTATGAACTAAGCTTTCTCAAATCTCTTTTCTCTGAACTCCAAATCCAAATCCACATCCAAATTCCATCCAACTAAGGCCCAACCAAGGAAACCAAGAAGGAAGAGGGAAGAGAAATAGATAGATCAATACATGTATAATAACTCAATCCATTCCATTCCTCACACCCTCCCATTCTACAGTCTACACATTACACATTACACATACTCTTCTTTGGCTAGCCATTTCCCATTTTCCATATCTCTCCCCATTCTCCATTCTCCTCCTCACATCATTTACTTGAACATTCCAGCACATAACACACATAGTATAAAATATCATTCTTCTTTCAATTCTGTACAAATACATAATATACATACTTATAAATGCAGTTTTTACTATAGTTACACATGACATTTGCCACTATCTCTTGTCTCTTGCATGTACATTGTACATGTATGTGCAACTTTTTGAATCATCTCCAGTCTCCATTCTCCAGTTTATTAGGCTCTCCAACAAAATTAGTTGTTACTACTTGCTGTTGGATTTTGGCTTGGTTGTTGGCTGTTGGCAGTTAAGAATAAGATGATGAGGGGGAAATTTACCATTTACAATTTGCACTGTACTCTGTATTCTGTCTACAAGATGCATAAATGTAATGAGGGAGGGAGGGAGGGAAGGATGAACGATGAAGGATCGAGATGGAGATGAAAATGGAGAATGGAGATTGAGATTGAGTAAAAGGGAGCAGCCTCGCCATTACATTACATAACATAACATGCCATAACGTACAGTTTACAGTAGATAACCCAAATGAATACATACAACATACAAAGAACAGAGAACAGAGAAAGAGAGTTATCATATTAAGTGTCTAACAAGATCACAAAAGGCAATTCATTCCCAACCAGCGCTCCCCAAATCATGAATGAATATTATTTTAACTTTATTGACTCTGTGCTGTAAACTGTAAACTGTACACTGTACACAGTTTACATTAAATATTATTTTGTATTTTGTATTATGTATTATGAAAAAGATGGCTATGGTTTTGATTGAGAATCGAGATTGGAGAAAAGTTGGATTTTTTCTTTGTATTTTCTTTATCTCCACTGACAACTTACTGTAGGCTGTAAAGTGTAAAAAGTAGATTGTAGATTAGAGAGCCTTAAAAAAACCACTTTTGAGAAATTTTGAGCCAGGAACCCGTCATGTTGTTCCTTTTGGTGTAGAAACTAACCTCTAAAAAAATC
>JABASP010003093.1:0-15834 GCA_019776565.1 Sminthurinus signatus | reverse complement strand
ACAAGATCGGAAAAAGTCTTAGATATATAGGATATACATATATATATTTTTTCATTATATTATTATTATTATTATTCTCATCATCATCAGTTAAATGAAACAACATTTTGTTTCATTTAGATTGGCTGCTCTGAGTCACGGAAAAAAAAGGTTAAAAATTACATTTTTATGTAAATTAAATGTCTTAAAAAATTCTTAAAAATTTTGTACTTTGCAAAAAAAGGGGAAAACTCATCAAATCTCACGTGTTTATTGAGATTCATTAAAAGTAAGTATCAAGTTTTACGTGCTATGAAAAATTCTATATATAAAGTAGAAAATGTGCAAAAACTGATGGAAAAATGTCAAAAAAAAGCAATGTAAAAGGAAAAGAAGTGTCTATATTTATATGCAATTACTGCCTTGTAAAGTACATAACGTCAACAGTAATATTTCAAAAGTAGATATAGATCACTTTTTCTAAATTTCATTCATTGCAAATTTTAAATCTGGCAAAAATAGTTCACAAAATAGTTGAGTACTATTAGAATAATAATACACATTACTTTCAACTAGATGTAAAGATTTATAATATTTATAATGAAATCAAAACAATTGGCAATCGAAAAAGAGAAAATGAATCTTCATGCCTCATGGAACCATAATTAAATAAAATATATATAATATATATATATATCATGTGCATCAGCATCATTGATGTAAGTACAATAAAGCAAAGATATTGAGATAAAAGAGAAGAGAAAGAGTGAGTTTAATGAACTCTCAACATTCTACTATGTATATAATAATTATATATATATATTATGCATAATATATTATGGTGGCACTAGATATTATGAAATTACTTTTAAATATGAAATACATTGACAAAGAGAGAAAAGACTGTAAATTTGAAAATAAGCATGCTCATATAGTAATGAGATGACAATAACAAGTGGATATATTATGAAAAATAGGTTGTAGATAAAATAAATAGATAATTCAGCGACGTTAAACGCTAAATCATTGCCATCATGTGTTATTGTAAAGACTTCAAAACAATTGATATAGCAAATACAAATAGGATGTACGGAAATACGGAAAGCTTATTGGATAAGGAATTGAAAATTCAAATGATGTTTATTTTTTTCTTCAAAAAATAACGAAACAAAGAAGAAAAATTGAATTTTAAAGATTTTAGGAGAATAGAATATTTATAACGAGAAAGTATAATATTCAAAAAATATATTATCTATACATTTTTATGATGTACATAATATATAGTCAAAAGCCAAAATAGATGCATAAATATAGCATCTCATTTCACACACAACTTTGACGAGGGGTTGACTTATAATTTTCCCGTAGAAATGGAGATGAGAAAAGTTGAGGTTGCTTTCTCTCTCACTCTCTCAAAGTGATCGCAAGTAGTTGACAATTTGGTTCAAATTCAATCCTGTAAAGAAACTTGGGGAAAAGAATAAGAAAAATCCACCAAGGTGTATTTTCTTCCTTTACTTGGAATTTACCAGTAATAGACGATCTTTTTAAGATTTCATTAAAACACAAAACAAATACGTTACCTCAAAATAAAATCAACATGTTCTTTGTATAAAATTTTTCATCAACGTAGTATAATATAACAAAGCAAGTTTGTTATTTTAGAAGATGTGGAGTACAAACAAAAGTAGTAGATAAAGTTGTATTTAAAACCAGGATTAGTAATGTACGGTGAAAATTGAAAATATATTAAGAGTTACCCTGTTATAGAGTACCCTCATCAAAATAGATTCATTAAATAAACGGTACACTTGTTTTGCACAACAAATGTAATGCTATAAATGTTTCACATTATAAACATGAATAGAAAACTGATTTCAAGGAATCGAAAGTTGAAAAGATGACCAAAAGTATTAAGAAATGACGATATCTCTGTATTTCATGTCTCAAGTTGTAGTTTGACCGAGTATACAATGAAATACATCGACATGGTTATTTAAAAGTTCAAAACATTTGCACTGAAACTTGGGAAATTCAAAACCTTTAATATATAATACCAAATAAAACGTATTATACATTATATGATATATCATACATCATACGGACGCATAACAATTAAGCACTCGAGCAAAACTAGTACATAGATTTAATTTTATATAATTAAATCAATGAATTAGTTTGAGCGTCCAAATAAAGATGTTTTCATTTTACGTATTATAAATGCTTCATATTGAAAATCAAATTGAAAAACTTTGAAAAAAAAAACATAGCAGTTGCAGAAATTATTTTCAAATTGTATAGCGTTAAAAAAACTAGATTTTCAAAAAATCAACCCAAAATTAACCGTATATCATTACATCTACGACAGAAAAAAAAACTATCAACGTATGAGAGAGATTTTTTCATTTTTTACAACGAAACTGAAAAAGAAAAAACAAACATCAAAATTCCAAAGTCATGATTGTCACTGTTCTTGTTTTTGTTAGGAATGAATATTCCATTGGATGTAAAAGGTTATCAAATATCTTGTTGTTGTTATTGTAGTTGCGTGAAATGTGAAATGAAAAATCTACATAAAAAAGTATTTTTTATTTATGTACTGGGAAAATGTAAATTGTACTGCATAAGGGCAAAGAGGTTTTTTTTTTGTTGGTACAGTTGTAGTTGTTGTACTGAATCAACCCAACACTTTGTGAAAGGATTTTTTTGGTCAAAAGCTTTTAAAATGTACTATTAGTTCATTAGGACAAGTCAAACATCAATTAAAGTTTGATACGACACAAGGTTTTTGGTTTCAAAGCTGTTGCTTCTACCATAATCATAGGTCACAAATGTAATTTAACTACTTGAGGGTTTTAGCAGTATTCGAATGTATAATCATACATGATAATAATAAAAGAATATAGCTTTTGTTTTATACGGTAAACTTGATTTTTATGATAGTACGAAACGAAATATTATATATTATGATAGTTTGAACAATTCCTATTTTTTTCAAGTTTATAGATTAACAATAATGTACCCACCCAGTATTGGTAAGGCGTCGGAGACTTGTGGCTAAAAAGACAAATTTTGTTGTTAAAATTATAATGTTATTAGTAATGTTGTTGAAAATAGATTGTTTTCAATATATATACAATGTATATGGGTCATATATTTGTGGAATAAGAAAGTACCAATGTCTCAGCGACGAGATTGTGAAAAACCGTCAGTGAAAGCAATATAGTCACGCCTGTTTGGTTCGTGTGTACATATTTTTTTGTATTTGGATATTTTTTTTTGTTTTTAGGTTGTGTGTATTCATTGGTTAATTCATTCATTCAGATGGATTATTTTTGGTGTAGATTGTTATTTATGTTTGCACATGGTTGATTTAGTTGTTATTGATGTCGTTGTTGTTGTCCAAGTCAAAGAAGAAAAAAATAAACGGAAACAAGAGAAACAAATAAGTATATATTAAAGCAGCTTAGTAATAATCAATAATACTTGTATAATAATAACAGTTAGTATTATTTATAGTGATAATATTCATATCCAAGTGATTGAATTTCCTCACAGAACAACCCCTAATCTCATGTTACTACATAGATGAGATCATGGATTGTTCTGTGAGGTATAATTCAATTAGTAAAACTACTACTAAAAGTAATAATAAAAATGATAATAGCTCATGTATAGATACAGATATATATATATATGAACTTTTATCATAACTATTGGTATAAATGGATAAAACAAAAAAAAGTCATACAGGCTAATATTTTGTACTGGGGTTTTGATGTTAAACGGAAACTCAAAAACAAGAAGGATAAAGATAAAACGGAAAGAAGGGTTAAATTGATGAGTAAATAAATGATTGGCTCACCCCGTACAGATAGATAGATAGATAGATAGAGTCTTGTAGAAGAGGAATAAAAGTAAAAGAAAACGAAGCAACAGCAAAGAAGAGGAGGATAAAGACTAACAGAAATACACACACACACACGCACACACAGAAAGAAAGAGAGACAGAGAGAGAGTTGGAATCTTACATATGTATTGAAACATCAACATGACTTGATAGGAAAGCCATTCGGTTGATTTATGGTCTAGGATTCCTTCTCAATGGAAATTTATTTGTTGGAAAGATATTGGAAATTGGATATGAGTCAGATTTCGTTCTCTCTATACTTCTGTGTCTTGTTCACAGAAAAAGAAGATTGAGAAAAGAAATTCTTCGTTCTCTCTCTTTTTGTCTCTCCCTCTCTCTTTCAGTCTGTAGTTTTCTGTTCTCTCTGTATCTCAGCCCTTCAGAAAATCACTTTTAACCATCTAGCAAAGGATCAACCTAAGATCCATTTCCTTTCTGTCTTGAAAAAAAAGTACATGGTTCTCATTGGATTATTCTAGAGAAAATAGATTAAATTCAAAGTAGCAATAGTGTTTGATGCAAATGCCAATCTATCGTATCTCATCGCATCACATTTCCCTTTTACTTTACTTCCATCCCCCTTTTAGACTCTATCCATCGATTATTATTGGGTTTCAATGGTCTTATATACAAGGTTCACATACTACATAATAAATACTAACTTCTATATTATGTACATACAATAATAATAATAATAATAATATACGAATAATACGAATTTACAAAACTACATACATACGACCACTTTAAGATCACCATCATTTGAAATGTACCTTGAGCAATATAGAGGGGTAGAGAGCTATACATTATACATATGTCATATACATGTATACGGATTATCCCTCTCTTTATTTCCCTTAAAATATGTTTTGTGTGTACACAAACATATAATAATTATAATATGTAGAGAACATTTTTAACGTAATCGGTATATTTTTAACTTTTCTCCATACATAGTATGTACTTTATGTACATTTTCAGCAATGTTGTAGTTGCACGTGTAGTAGTTTTATGTCACAAAGCTATTTTTTATCGAATGTCTCGTATATAATAATCCCATATTATATCCAATAAAGTTTATATCCAAGTATCAAGTACAGACGTACTCGAAACTATAAGAAATTTACGGTAAATGATACTCTTTTCATAGGCAATTTTTCATTTTTCAAACAGTTCATATATGAAAAATGCCATTGCCATATATACTCTCAATGTTAACATTAGTTTTAAGAGTAGAACTGATCTAATTTTAAGAAAGGGACATTACTATTTCTTTTCTTCTCTCATAGAATATTTGATACCTTTCTTTCCTTCAGAACGACATTTGATATTTGACACTTCCCCCTTGATGAAAATTTGAAATGTTAGTTTTTTTCTCTACGGTTAGTATAAAACGGTCAACATTATATTTACTGCAGGTATTGTAATGGCTATGTTATTTTATACTTTACAAGAACAAATACTTTATGAATTACGATATATTACTACAGAAATTCTTGGTTCATGCTTGTACGTTCAATCATGTAAGAACAAACAAAATATATATATATAGTATAGTAAAAAATTTGATTCAAAAAACATTTATAATTAACCAATACGTTTTCATTACTTCAACGCCATGCTACATATATTTTGTATTTTAACCACAGACGACATTTATAAAATTTTATGTTATAAAATTATTTCCCCAAGTTTCTTGCAAATGTTTTTTTTTTGAAAATATATTAAAGGTCGTTTTACTGAGCACATGGTTTAACATAAAAGAAACCGTGCTCAATGTAAACAGTTGGTAGAAAAACAAAATTTAAAAAATGATGTTTAATTTGTGTAATTATTTTTTTTGGTTGTAGTTATTTACATAACCACATAAAATTTCCATATTACACGGTATTGGAAATCTTTCATCATTTATATACATTAGCTTATTGAGCTGAAAACAAAGTCACGTTTGAGGGTTCAAAAAAAAGTTATCATTTTTATAATTTTTTCAATAAACATGACACTGAAGAAAAAAAGTTTGTGTGAAATGAGATGCATTTATGGAAAATGACCATTTTCACTAAATATTTGATTATATAAAAGGAGTAACTGTTTGTACACGTATACAGAAGTACAAAAGTGAACGAAACATGAGACTCTCGCCTTAAAAAAAAAGTTGAAGGTTTATACTTATTACTATAATGAAAAATTACACAAATTATAAAATGAAAAAGAAAGGATTGTGCAAAGTTACCAAAATTAGTGAAAGGAGCTTTTTGTGGATTTGGAAAGTTACAATTATATGTGTAATACATAGATAAACTATACGGATAAATATGTGTAACACATAAATGTGTAAATATATATAGACAAAGAAAAATGGCAGACGAAATCTAATACATATTAAATTAAATGTATATTTAAATTTGATAGTACGAATATTGTAATTATTAGATATTATATTATGGTAACGTTAATCCCCGATCAAGATGACACAGTTTGTCAAACACACACTAGAGAAAGACATACCACTTTGAATCGACAAAATACCAGACGACTGGGTTTTGTTTTTCATTAAAAATTTTTATACCTAAAGAGAAAATATCATGTCATGATGCTTGAAGGAGCAACTCTTTCAACTGCACTTAAATGACTATTTGTAAGTCAAGAGATCAATTTTAATACACATTCTAAAGTAAAGCTGATTGCAAGAAAAAATAAAATGTTATGAGTAATAGTAATAATAATAATATAATAGAATATATATATATATAATATATATTATATGTGCATTTGTAGGTAAATACTGATGACTTTTAAAGCAACTGGAGATCCCAAGACTGATTCCTCATATTGTACATGTACATCACAATATCAGTACAAAACGAAACGGTAATACTTTTAAGGCGTACATAGAGCAATTACTCTATTTGAATACGCAAGTAGAAAAAGGAACAAACAATACAATTTATTTTGCATTCAAATGTGTGCAGCTTTTTCTACTCGTCTATTCAATTTTATAGAAATTCTTTTCATTCTTTTTTGGTTATTAAAATTTTTGGATTCCGTAAAATGAGTAAAAAAAAAAAAGACCACAATAACGTACCCAGTAAGGGAACAGCATCACTCGTGGCGGGCTGGTAATTTTAGGATTGTAAAAAATACGGCATTAAAAATGTTAGTAAACCTCCTTATATGTATTTCACAGTATTATTAGGATTTACACAGACATACATAAAAAAATTTATATTACATGTCATATTATATATAATATTTATATCATTTTATGAGACTCGTGTCTAAGATTTCTATTACAACTATAGTCATATAATCAAATACATAATTACCATTGTTTCCGCGACCATGTTTAAGAACACTGTTAAACTAAGTAATATTGTCACACCTGTCAAAAGTCAACAAGTTTCGTTAGAATCATGCAATCAAAAATTCTCAAAAGAGTGTAAAGTATGTAAATAAAAAAAATCCAAAAAATATTTGTTTTTTTATGTTAATCCATCCACATCTTAGACAATTTTAAATTTCAAAAATATGAGACAACATCTCTTACCATTTACCATGTTTTCAAAAAATTGAATCGAAATATGTACTATACATTATACATGTACACTCTCCTACTTGATTGTATTTGGCCGTCAAAAATATTCAGTGAAAGTTCTCTACCGGTTTTTTATACATGATTAATAATTATTAAGCTTGTGGAATTATTGTTATCGAAAAATTATGTAGAAAAAGCACGGAATAAAATTCGTAGATGGTTCATGTTATTATCAATAAAAAGTACACATTTGGTTGGCCATTCAATGAAAACTTGCATTTCAAGTGTAAATAGTGAATATGTCATATACTTTACCTACAACCAATCGTGTCAATTCAATATGTCAAGTGTGAATGGTAAAAATTTAATGGAGTGCAAAATCGGATAGAATTTTTGTGTGTTTTGTTCAAAAATGTAATTGAGGTGTGATTACGAATCTTATAACAATATATCGATATTTCTTAATTAAATGCTAAATCTTAAAGCTACAATCTGATTCATTCAGTCTTCCTACACAAAATATAAAGTATAACTTACTGGTTCACGGCATACACCATTCAACCCATACAAATTCCAACATTCATTCATTCAACCCCTTGCTATGATTTTGTAATACTCATCAAAATCATTAGTCAGTAGTATATATAGAGTTGCACTTCATTTTAATTTTCACGTAATAAAACATTTTATAAAAAATAGTAGTCCTATTCATTCCATTAAGTAATCCTAAGGAGAGGAAACTAACATATTAAAAATTACCTTAAATTTCATCAGTTACCCATCGTAATGAAAATTTTCAACCAAAAGAAAGATCATAGCAGCTGCTCATAAATTTTCAAACCACCCATAAAGTTGACAAATACAGACTTTTTTTAAAAATAACTTTTATAAAATTCAATGCCATGTATTTTTACCAGGAGAAATATTTTCATCAGTTACATTTTTAAAATGCAAATGAGTCATTAGTTAAAAACAACAATAATGTTGTCTTTCATTTCAAAGAATTTATATAAAAAAAACAATCTTTACATGATTCTTTTAAAAAGTAAACTATCTTGTGTTTTTTAAATCTGACAGTGTCAGAATAACACGATAACCAAAGGAAAAGGACATGAGATCAAGGATCAATGGGTTAAATTTTTAGAAAAAAAGTATAATTGAACACGTTTCTACATAATATATATTACACATACACTCATTAGCAGTTAACAACAATAAATAGGTACAGTTATGTGGCTCAAGTTAACCGTTTTATAGTATCAGAGAGAAGATATGAAGAAATCGGCAACTGCGAAAAGTCTCGAATATCTTCCTTTTTTGGCCTCGCTTTCCTTTTCTCTCTTTCTCGCGCTCTCTCTCTTTCTCTTACTTTCTCTCTGCTTCGCTCATACTTTCTCAAGGAGTCAAAGACCCAACTGACGTAGCAACGTTGCAACTACAGCAAATCGATCCGTGGTCACAGAAAAATTAGAGCACCAGAAATGCTCTGTATAAGCATAGAGTCACTCAGCGCTCCAGTACAAATATAGTACAACTAACAGAATTCCGCTGATGCTGTTGGAGAAAGAGAAAAGGAAAACGACATGGACTAAAGAAGGAATAGTTTCATACACAGAGATAAAAATCGAAAAGCGGCACTCGTAGAAAGTTTTAAGTAATTTATAATTGATGTTTTCGTTGACTGCAATTTTTAAGAGCATTATTATTTGACATAATATTATGTATAATTTAAAATATTATACTTGTCAAAAAGATGTAACATATTTTTTCATGAATAATTCATTTGTTTGATGAATTTCAGTGAAAATGATGCCCAATTAGCTCTTTCTTGAATCAAAATAGTAGAACACAATTATTCCAATTTTAATTAAAACTACTGCTGTACTTTTCTCAAATATATTTTCTCATTATACTTGATTTTACAAGTATAAATTCTAGTTGCCAGAAATCAATATTATTATTATTATTACTAACAGTTCAAAATTTCAGGGAATGACAATAGCTACTCGGTACATTTCAAGACGATGTAATCCAATTTATACACGAATTTATATGTAATAATAATAATCATGATAAATTATTATTATCATTTTATTATTACTATTACAATATTTTATAACTACTTTACAATGGATAAAAACAGGTAAAGGAATCAGGATAATATGGAATACCAAATGATAATAATAATTATTCTTATTGGTTCACTTTTATATTTTAAATCAGTTTTTTCAAATGAAAATACCTAGTGTCAATTTTTCTCCACAACTAACTGGTAAAGTAAACCCAAGTAAGGTCATGGAAGAAACCATGATGCCTGGTACAATCAGATTGACCATATAAAATAATGTTCGACGTCGAATGATAACTGTGAATGTCATATCGACATATGGTTCACTACAACAGGCATAATATTTGGTATTCTTTTTGGCTGGTACCCCTACACAATATGGAAGAAATACATCGATTAAGAAACATTTTCATGCTAAAATACAAATTTAAAGTCCCTTTTGACTTTCAACATGAAATATAATGTAGCACGTACATCATTGTTCATTATATTTTATAGTTTTTTGAAGTTATCGTTATCTTCCAAAAGGACAAGGATTTTTTACAAAATTTAAGATTCTAAAGACAGTAACACACCAAGTTATTATTCTTTTTATTCCATATATTTTTGTCGATTTGATCAACGCTCCAAGTTAACAACAGTTTAAGAGTTAAGTCATAGTTAAGTTGTATCTAATAATAAATAACTAAAGATGTGAATAATCTCAGAAAAGATATAGAGGAATAGACGTACTGGAGTAAAATATGCTGATAGTAATGGTTGTTAGAAAGATTAAAAATATGGAAACTATTTTCCAGTGTAACCACTACCAATAACTTAATATTATTTCCGTATTATTTCTCCTTTTAGGAATAGGAATAGATTTGTATAGATTTATAACCCAGTCCTTGTAAATATCCACAAAAAATTGAAAGCAAGAAAAGTACATAGGAAAGAAGGAAAGGGAAAGTAAAATTACTTTTATTTTTATTTTCGTCTACATGCGTGTATACGTGTTTCACGTACGTGTATATTATGCAGGCACAGTGTACAAAAGTACACTGTTCTCACCCATATATAGATATGCACACTACTATATTGTACATTCTAGTTTACCTCGATTTCCTGTTTTTTATTCTTATACATATGTACATATTAATTACATACATACATGACATCTCATATCTCTACATTCTTTTAGTTTCCCTTTTCGACTGAAAAAAAAGTATGGCGGAGAAGTAACGGAGGTTTATTCATGATGCTTTTTCTACACTAGCTCTACTTGTGATTTAGAAAACTCTCTTTGGCAAATTTCATCCATGTAGCATGTAATGTTAATAATAATAATATGACAGATATTTTCTATACTATACATACTCGTCATATTTCAACTTTCGTCTTTTCTTTACCGGTCCCCGCTCCTCCGTCATCACTAATAATTTCCTATCCTATAACCGGCCCGAGTTCCTTTTTATCAATGTCTTAACAAATAACCATCATCAACTTTCTTCTCCTTCGACTACTTCTACTTCTCTGGATTCTGGATGTAATCACAAGTTTCATCCGATCACTATGTTTCTCGTTTAATAACACAACCACCCAACAGAAACTCATCCTCTGTTAAGGACTAGAATGAAAAGGAAAAAAAAATTCCTATCCGATCTTCAGTAGAAACATCACACTCAAAACTTTAATCATTGTCTTTCATTCTTCAGATACTTTTAAAAACACTACAGTAATATCAAAAATAAGATTATTCAAGTAAATTCGAAAATGTAAAAAAATATATTTTATGTATCTTTAAAATCTTAGAAATAAAATCCATAACCCTCATACAAATCATTTTTAATATTATTTATCTTTTACACAGCTGCTTTTGTTCCTCTGTTATCTTTTGTACTATTGATTTCAATCCAGAATGAGTTATTTTCATTTTCGTTCCAAAAACCTGTTCTCCTGTGACATCTTGTGGCGAAAAATTCAACGTTTACGACTTTCACTATCGCTTTTCCCTGTACTTTCTACCTCAGTTCCCTCCTGTGCTATAACTTGACCTTCTTTTTACAGAACTTTTATCGATAAACGTTTTATTTTCTACATCCACGTCTATATATACACACATACAAAGAGAGGGAGATAGACGCGTATTACTTTGGCAGAAGAAACTATGAAAAGAAGTTACATGTGTATTGAGAGAAAGGAAAACATAATACATATATAATATAGGAACCGGCTCAGATTTTCATACAACAACACATTTATAATAGTGAACTCAAATTTGTAGAAGATACATAAATGATAAATTTAGTATTTATGTCCCTTGATTTGTTATAAACAAATCCAAAATGTAGCCGTAAAACTTGAGTTTATTTGGCTATAAAAAATATTCCCGGCGTATTGAAAAATCATAACAAAAGATACAACATGCAGTGTTTATTTCTGTTTCAGCAAAGTATAACCTTTGATGGCTTTTGGAAATATTCAGGAGTAACTTTTTGTGCATACTGCACATTTTGCCTTGTACAAACTTTCTATCTTTTAATAAAGACCAGTAATACACACGTTTTAATCTTCTTTAAATCATTCACACACATATTATGCCAAAGAAAAAAAAACAACATTGTGGCTAGCTGATAAAAATATTTCTATCTGAATGTTCTTAAATAAACTGCTAACAGAAACCATCCAATTCCCATTCATTCCAAATTATTTAAGTTCTACAGTACAACTATAAAAGTGATTCAATTGTTTAGTCTATGTGTTTTGTATGTGTGGTGGAATGTAAATTTTATCATTGTTCATAATAACTTATTATTAATAAGTAATATTATATCAAAAGATTTTCTCAAAATATAGTAACAATGTTATCATTTCTGACAACAAAAATATCGTTTTTGCTTAAACATTTTGTTAATATTTCGATGTTGTTCATATTATTGAAGTTATAAATGGACTCTCTTTTTTCATACACAATATTTTTGGGAAAAAAAAAATCATAAACTTAAATAGAAGAAAGATTGTTTTTCCCTTTTGAGAAAAGTTGAAAACTAAAAATAAATGAAAAATTAGAAGAACCTATAACTCACCAAGGGAGAGTTTTTCTCCTGAATCGGGTGGCAGTGTAAACCCAAGCACGGCCATAGAGGCGATTAAGACACAAGGAACGATTAAATTGAAGAAATAGTATAGCGTACGCCTTTGTATGTTAATCACAAAAGTTATATCCACATAAGGTTCTGGACAGCACGCGTAATAGATTGCATTTCGTTTTCCCGGAACCCCTAAAAAAAGTAGAAAAAACAAAAAAAAAAGACCCAAAACGTCTTCCAAAAATGTTTCCAAAAAAATTTCCGTAGATTGTCCTTAAATATTGTTTCAAATTATGTTGTCTTTTTTTTCAAATTTATAGCAAGAAATTGGTAACAAAGTTAGGAATTAAAAGTTCCCTTCTTTGAATTTTCTTGAACAATCACTGAACAACACACAAAAAAACTACAGCTCTTGTGGCTTCAATAATTGACTGCACATGCAAAAGTAGTCAGTACTTATAGCCTACATATGAACTGTTTGCTACGAGTCTCAAAAATACAGTAAATACAAAAATACGATTTTATAAAAATTAAAAATCTTATTTGATGTGTTTTTTTCAATGAAAAAAAAATCATGATTAATACCCAACATGCTATTTGGTATTCTTTATTGCTTGAAAAAAAATCAGTACTACTCTCTACCAAGAATCTTTACATTAATTCATGATCATCACAGTGAAATGTAAAACTGTACACCTTCACACTGTTAATTAAAAGTTTTGGAAATTTGTACAGATTTTGTATATAGATCATACATATATACGGCATTTGAATTTCATGGAGAAACAAACGTAACATACGTTTAAAAAAGCTGTCACAGTATGATTAGTAAAAATAAGTATATAAAATTTGGAAGGAACAATATTATTTTTGTTACAATTTGAATGAGAAATCGATTTGACTGACTACTACAGTAGAACTACTAAAATATAAAGAAATTCGCATTTTCGCATAGTACTGAGCATGGGGATGCTATGGTAAATGAGAGAAATTCTGGATGGGTGGATGTAAGTGTCTTCCTGTGTTACAGCTACACGATATAAAAGATACATTTTACGCGATTGTTATATTTAGAAGAGGAGATCTATATGCATGTATTATGCGTATATAATGTATGTGCTACACACATACAATTACACGTCTACAGAGCTTCCGAGAGAGTAGAATGGTTGTGAATTTTGCCGTGGATGCTCTGTTACATGCAGCAGAGAGCGCAGACTTACATCCACCAAAGCCCATCATCATCATCATCTTCACCTATAGAAACCTTTTCCGCCATTTCCTTCACAATCTACCAGTTTTTTTTGTAACTTAAAACATTGTATTTTAAAAATCAGGTCTATGAGATGATTTATATCAATTAGGAAACTATCATAAGAAAGATTGTAAAAATATATGTATAAAAAAGTATGTATAATATAACCCTAGTATAAAAAAAAACCTTTTACATACTAACATGATGAAAACTATTTAGTAATTGAAAAGCCCTCTTATTCTCTTGCTTTTTGGATTAAACTCTACTTAATATTATGTATAAATAGAAGATATACAAGGAAAAGATTATGAATTTGAAAGATAATTTTTAAAATTACGCCGAAGCTATTGGTTATTCTTATTGGTTGGTTACTGTCATTAATAGTTACTAATAAATCCACAATATTACATTTTTGAAATTATTGGTAATTACAATTTTAATACAAATCTCTATTTAATATCCAATCCTAAAAATTGCAATCATTGTTTCTCATCATACCTTTAAGTTCCCATTCTCCGTTTTTTATAAAGCTGCTAATGTCACCACCATCTTCTGAGAGCAACTGTAAATCCAGCTGTAAATTTTTAATAAAAATATCACACATATTAAAATTAATATCATTTTTATATATGTATGACTATATTCATTCTACCTATCGAAGCCATATGAACTTTCGTAAAATGAATCAAATGTATAAAAATAAAACAAAAAACAAATTCAACATTGTGACTTGTAACTCAAAACTATCAAAAACTGGGTTTAAACAAACAGTAGCCAGTTTTGAACCTCGAGTTGTTTGTAATATTTAGACATACAATTCCTTATTTTTAATAATTTTAAATGACAGTATATGCTTCATGATCATCCATAATTTTTTACCTGGAACCCATCGTACGTCCAACTCCCGAATTTCATAACACAAGTTTGTTCATCAAAAGGAAAATATTCGACATCTATCTCACAGGAAGATTTATAAACTAGAAGAAAAAGAAGGAAAATAACAAACATCATTTTATATAAAATAACTGAATCATAATATTTATAAAAAGACTAGACATAAGACATAAGAAATAAGCTTTGTGTGGATTTGGACTTACTTGCAGGAGGCTTCCATTCGACTAATCCGTTGTGATATAAAGTGGCTTTCGTTGCCAACGTTACCTCAAAATTCCCGTCCGCACTATTAAAAATGAAATTCAGTAAAAATTATTAATCATTTTGTTTTATCATTTGAAAAATTCATGAATTTTTGCTGTCATTTTACATTTTGTCAACTTTTTCTTTTTTCTTTTTTTTCATCACTTTTGATTTTACCCAATCGGATTTTGTATAGTTTTTTATTCATAGAATATAGAAATGACATAGGATTTTCCATGTTCTTTTCCTATGTATTTTTCACAGGAAAGTTGTGTACTGTTTCCTCTTCCATTTGTTATTATATGGTAGGTGTTCAATGTTCACGCATACTTGACAATTTTCCACAATCACGCACTTTCTTTCCAATTCCATTCCACTTTCACATCTCGCCTCTTTTCAGACTTCATACTTGTGTGAACATTAGGAATGTGAAGCATACCAAATACCAAAGCTGTTTTCGTGTGAACCAAAAGTCAAAGCCAAAAATCCTGCATTGATTTTTACCAAATACAAAAATACTCTATTCCGATTCCGAATTTCACGCAACTTTTCCATATTGTTTCATTTCTCTATTGGCAAATGGATTTTTGTTCATTTCACGAATTTTTCAACTAAAAATTTGTAACCAGTTCTCAAGAAATACTCGAGATTTTCCAAGTAGGAGTTTTCTCAATGCTCAATGTTCAATCACAAGGAAAAATATTCAGCAAAAGTAGATAAGTAGAATTTTTTTGGTCGTGTATGGCTGTCATTGTCATTATACATTTCAGCTTATATTTATCATCGTCAAACGTCTATCGTCTACCACCTGGAATCATCTGGAATCAGAAACCAGAATATGGAATAAAAGTACAGGATTTCATGATTTTCCATGTTTAATGC
>JABASP010003092.1:0-15835 GCA_019776565.1 Sminthurinus signatus | reverse complement strand
AATGTGCAAAATGGACAGCGTATCGTATTCCGAGAATCTTTTCGTATTTTTCGTTTCGGAACCCGAGCAACAATCGAACCCGAAAATTATATGCCCTAGTACAAATGTACAAATGTATGCAGTAGTGTGTAATATGCAGCACACAATTGTAATAGATAGGAAAGAGAAGGTCCTCTTTGTCTCTGAATTATGTCTGCTTCATTCACAATTCACAGTTGTGTGGAAAGTAGGAAGTAGACAGAAGTTGTAGAAAGAACGACAGAACCAAAATCTGTCTTTTGTCTTTAGTGTCTTTGTCTCTATTTCTGGAATCTCACAGAGGTTTCAAGAATCAAGAATCAAATGCAACGCTATAGTTTTTGGGTGGATCTGGTTCCTGTTTTCTTTTTCATCCCACACACAAGACACAAGACACTTATGTATAATGTATACCCGCATATCGCGGTATTTATGTATGTAAATAGGATTTCATTATTGAGTTGGGCTTCCGTTGGATTGCCAAATCCTCTTCCCACAATGCACAAAATGTGCACTATACATTAGATAGCAAATACTATATACATCAGTCTGGAGTCTGGAGTCTAGAGTGCGGTTATTGAATTCAGAGTCTCATATCGTTGGGAAGAAAGCGGAAAAGCAGAGGTTGTAGAAAAGAAGAAGTTGGCCAGGATTTGCCTCGAGAACGGAGAATTCATATAGAATGAATGAAAACAGATATGAGTAAAATATGTAGGAAGAGGGAAATTGAGTGTGGTTTTTATATGAGCTCCTCTTTGATTTAAATCCTTCCTTTCTCATGTCATTCTCCTATCTATTTTCTACCACATTTAGAATTTAGGATTTAGATGTGACAACTCACTTTCTCCACTCTTTTCTGTTTCTTCACATTCCGTTTTTCAGCACTCCATTCCAAATGGACCGGATTTTACTTAGATTTGGATTTCGGGTGGAATCAAAAACTATATTGCATATTTATATATTTCTACTTGGCTGATTCTATTACTTTTTATTTTTTATCTTTTATCCATCGTTATTCTTCATAATATTCGTAGTTCGTAATACTACAAACTACGAGTTACTCCAAAAGGGAAGAATGGAAAGACGCCTGTGGTGAAGGAGAAAGGAAATTTGTGTCTTGTGCCTCTAGCCACCCAGCGGACAAATTTGGAACTCGTTAGTGGCGCCACCTAGTGGAAACTTTTGAAACTATACATATTCCACATTTTTCCGCTAGATGGCGCATGCATGCAGATTTATGTTGGACAAGTTCCAAGAACTCGTTTGACGTACACAACAGGAGTTGTACGACGGTGGACGGTCACGATACTTTTTATAGTCAGCTTCGCTTCCGGAGCCTAAAGCATGTATGCTTTCAGGGCGATGTAAAACCCTCACTTTGTGAGAATTTTTGTCTTTATTACTGAATGCAAGTGCTACATTCTACATTTATATGAATATTTAAGACAATTTGGTATTTAATGTTTAGCATTAGGATTCAGGATTCAGGAATTATCCATGATAAAGTGTTTCCAAATCTTGCTAAATTCTACCGCAACCACAACCATCAGTCCAAATGTAATGAGATTAAGTATCCATTTTATTCCATCTCGTCTCTCATTCCGCCTATATGTAATAATCCACTCAATCTTTTTTCAATTCACAGTGACGTGAGTGATCTCTTATTTTTAGACAGATTCATTTGAGGTTAGTTTCATTTCATTTCATTTATATTTCATTCCTTAAAGCCTGTAGACTGTACAACTATTTCTAGGCCACTGCCTAAAGTAAAAGAAATAAATAAATAAATAATAGAAACAACCTAAAAAAAACTAGTAAATTGACAGTAATCGTGAGAGTGGTAGTGGATGAGACGGTGACGGTGACGAATTAAGTGATGGATGGTGACACATTTTAAGAAATTGACACGAGTTGGTAGATACACTCTGCTCTGTGTAATAGTACTGGCACTAGTACTGGAAGCTTCATCTACATATATATATAAGATACCTTCGGATTATAGAAACTAGGTTCGTTCTGCTCTGTTTTCTGTACTCTGTACTCTGAGTCTCGTCTGGGGAGAAATACACTAGAATCTAGAATCTAGCATCTAAAACAGAAAGAGGTAGAAGAAAGATAAAGAAGTGCGGGGCAATCCTCCGGTTAAGTTTTGATCCGTTTTTTACCCCAGCATTCAAAGCTACATTTTTCATCTAAAAATTCCTAGTTTATTTTATAGCATCGCCCATACCCCACATCTCTATAAAATAAAAAATAATAATTATCTTGACTACTTTTTCAAAATAATACCCACGAGGGATTTTGCTATAGATTGTTTACTTTTTGCCCAGTTTTTCCCTACTGATGATTGTTTTTTGTGTGTGTCAGTGTGTCTCTGTCTCTGTCTCCGTCTCTGTTTTACCGTGAGACTCACTCACAGTAAATTGGTTACAGTGCAAGTCTCGGGTGAACTTTATTTCCTTGTTATGTTATTTCCTGTCTTGTTCCTGTAAACAGTAAACGTGTGTGTTCCCTCTTCAGTTTTTAGTATGTATTTATTCCGTTTGATGTTTGTTGTGTCTATACTGAGCATTGAGGATGGAGCATTGAGGATTGAGGATTGAGGATCGAGTGTGGAAGGTTGTCAATGGTCTTTGCACTCTCTGGAGAATTAAGCGTGAATACCTAATGCTTCTTTTCTGGAGGATCTACTTTCGCATCTTATATCTTGTCTTATCTTAAAGGTACTGAATATATTGACGCATCTGTGTGTTTATTTGTATATTGTATAAGTATTTATATGTATTTACAGAGACCAGCAGCAACCTCCAAGATACGCAGCTCTTCTACTAAGTGAAATCGTCCACTTTCTCCTTTCTCCATCAAGTATCAAGTATCAAGAATCAAGTGTGCAGTGTCAAGGGAATAGATATTTACATTCCGAATTTAGCTTAGTCCTGAGCTAGTGCCAGATGCCAGTTATAGATACATGTATGAATGTAGGCCGGTTTCATCATAAATTTGTTATGGATGCTTTGACTTTGATGGTTCTTCATTCTTCAGTCTTTTACTCTCTCTCTCTGCAGACAAACGTATAATATATTTTACCTGACTCAAGATTCAAGATTTCCAAGTAAATTAGAATTCCTAATTATTCTGATACTTTATAACTTATAACAATTTATTTATCTTGTTTATCCAGATTGTTGACTCTTGACTCTTGACTCTTGACCCTTTTATCATTAAGTAGAATTGGAATTTCTGCAGGTAGAAATGTCAGATGTCAGACTGTCAGACACATGCATATGTTCTCATGAATTTTATGAAAAAGGTCAAGTTTGAAATTATAATTCTAGATTCTAGAGAAACTATAATATTATTATTATTGTTCTTGAGAACTTTTGACTTTTGACTTTAAATTCCCATGTGAATTATGAACGGTGAATGGTGAATTCAAAAACTTTTAAATGAAAATGCGATGGATCGGGAAATTGACTAAAATCACAAGTAGATGAAAATGTAAAAGTAAAAAGTAAAAGCTATGTATTTTGAATAAATATTGTAAAATAAATGTGAATAAAATTACCTGAGGGTTTGGCTACAGGAAGAGACGTCTTCCCACGGAGGGAGAGTGTTCATATTAACGTTCATGTTCATGTTGATGCTCATATTCATGTTCATATTCATGCTGACGTTGTTTGGATGGTTTGGATGAGAGTTGTGATGCGAATGCTGATGTTGATGCTCATGTTGGTTTTGATACTGATGATGCTGATGATGCTGAAGATGTTGTTGTTGATGATGATGATGGTGATGAGGCTGGAGATAGAGCATCATCCCATTATTATTTTCAGAACCGGGAGAATCCAGCATTCGAGTGATGAGGTTGCGTGCTGCAGTTTCAGCTGTCATTCGATTCTCATTAGCTCGATGAAGGAGTGAGGCAACATCAATGTCATCTTCTATCGATTGACTTCCGCCGTTCCCATTCCCATTCCCATGTCCATTGTTTGGGGTGGTGGAGATTGGAGCTGGGACTGGAGCTCCGATTCCAGCAGCCCTACAATTTGCCAGTAGCAATCCTAGTTCACTCTCCAGTAGAGCCACGAGAACGTCATAAGCGTCTATGAGTTGATCACTGTGGGCAAAAACAAGAAAAAGAACAAAAACAAAAATTACAATCAAATTCAAAAGGTTATCATTTCCCATCAAAGAAAAGTTGTTATATATGATTCAGACAGAAACTTTATACTATTTTTAGTCTATTTTTGTGGTGTTTTTCTAATATTATTATTTATTATCTATCTGTTCACTATTTATTAGGACGTGGAAGCTTACAATATTAATAATAATAGTAATGATAATAGTATTAATACAAAAGATGAGCAAATAGTTTAAAAGAGGATCTCTTTCTAAAATTCAACTCTATAATACAGATTTTCCTACAGAGAAAATCCAAGTTAAACCATGTCAAAACGTCAATCTGAAATTTGAATGCTCGAATCCAAAGTCAGAACTACTTGGGAAATTTGGGTTAAATCCAGTTTTAATTGAAAATTGAGCTCTAGATTGGTTTGAATTTTTACCCTAAGCTTTAAATTTGAAGCGTGTGTACAAAATAATAAAATGGATTTGAGCAGCTTGATTCATACTTAAAGTACACATTTTTACAACTAAGAGTACAATTTTCTGCATTTTTGTGCTGTCAAGTATTCGGGAAAGATTTTCTTGGTAAATCTTCCATGTCTAAAACAATAATTTGGGGATTAGTGCAGGAATTGGGATTGGTACGAGAATTCTTTTACTATGTACACCAGTGAATGCGCAGTATAAAGTGTAAGTGTCAATGTGTCTGAACTTTTTTGTCTGAGGAAGAAATCTTCTTCGTTTCCTCTGACCTTTCTTCCTCTACGGATCTTCAATCTTCCGAGATCCGAGAATGAAGCAAAAGAAACCAATTACAGTTTTATGCGTAGACACTAGACTTTAGACACTAGACAGTATATAGTAGATAGTAGAAAGAACTCTAACAAAGGCAGAAAAACCAAGAGCCAAAGGAAACGTAAGACAAGGAGAAAGAGGCCACGAGAAAGCTTAGAAAGCACAAAGTATACAAAGTACAAAGTACAAAAGGATGATGTTGATGTTGATGATCATGCTGTTTCTGGCAAAGAGTAAAGAGTCCAACTCAAAAGAGTCTTATATCTTTTTACTTTTACATGATTAATCCAAGTTACATGTGTAGAGAAAAAAAAGTTTTGTGTGTTGTATCTATGGATTTAGGATTTACAGACAACTTTTGGACTCTTGTTGGAGTTTTCTGTCTCGATGTGCTACAGAAAATCTACGGTTTCTGAAAAGAAAAAGGAAGCTCAGGAGGTGAAGATGCAGAATCCGTAATACAATAAGTGGATGTAAGTGGATTCGCTTCATTTTTTTTCTCCTACTTTAGTCCGTCCGTTCTATGATATTTTCTATTTTCTAGTTGACCATCACTTCCTTTTTCAATCAATTTCCCTTGCATCTGCTCTACTCTTCTTTTTGACGTGACACGGTGGTTGATATTGGTGTTTGTAAAAGAGGGGAAAATTCATAGATTGAGAAGATGTTAAAATATAGATAGAAACAAGATATGAAGATGAAGACGAAAACGAAGATGGAAGAGGGAAGTAAAAAAGAGAGATTTCCTTTGCAATTTTATTTGTGCTTGGGCTTTGGAGTTTGGAGTTTGGAGTTTGGGGTGTTTCCAACATTCAGAACGGCACTTTAATCAAACGTGAGAATCATTTGCCCCAAATGACAAAAATCTCCTGACATCATCCATCATTCGATGTGCTATGCTGGCTGTTGGTTTGACTGGCTTGCCTGGGCTTGGAAATTACTTTTATGGTTTCTCCTGTCACTTTACCCATACGGAAGAACGTTCAAGTATCGCAGTTGACTAGATGGATAGCACAGTACAAGAGATGACAAGAGACAAAAGTACCAAAGAACCAAAGAAAAGTGAGGCCTCAGGATTAGAGATGGAACATTTTGTTGTCGAGTTTTGTCGCTGTAGAATCAACTTGAATCTTGAGACTTGAGTACAAGTACAAGATACAAGATACAAGAACAAGAACAAGTAAAAGAAACCCACACTCGCAAACCGTATCACACAATGTCAACCCAACTCAATCTATCTCATCGCATCACATCGCATCACATCAAAATGTACTTGGGAAAATTCTATTACCTTCCATTTTTTATATCACAGACTGTTGAAGCCTAAAATAAATACATATGTACACTGTACACTGTACAATTCTCAAGGCACAAAGCACAATGTACAATGTACAAAGCTTGCAATGGCTTTATAGTATTAAAAATAATGTATTGTCATCCACCGTCTCCTGCACATTTGATTCTTCTCTTCTTCTTTTTCTGAGAACTTGATGTGCATCCATGTGAGTGTATGTGTACGATGTACGATGTACCAGAAATTTTATTTCAATTTACACAGGCATTTCTCAAAGCTACAAAGTTGAATGGAGTTGAGTTGAGTCGAGTTGAGTTATGTACTTATGTACATTACTTTTATTCCAGATTATTTTGGCAGAAAAGTGATAGTAAGAGAAAAGGAGTGAGGGAAAGTTAGTGAGCGAGTGAGTTGATTTCAACCAAGGAAATTCCATGAAAAGTCTTCAAATTTGTCCATTATTGATTTCTTTTACTATTAACCGTTATTGAGTTGGAAATTGAATCTTCCTTTTTTGCACTCTCTGTCTCTTTCTTTTTTCTCTCCCTTTCTCTCTTCGTTCTCAATGTGTTATTCTATATTCTACAGTCTATTCTATATTCTATAGAGCAGTGATTTTTCTACCCATCGCCTTCCATTCTTCACCGACTTTTCCTCTCCGCTTCTTGTCTATTTCAATTTAATGTGATCCTTAAAAAAACTAATACAAAATACTTACAGAGCTTACAGAGAGGAGTAAAGAGTGAAGAGTGAAGAAATCCAAAAAATCCAAAAGAAGTTTGGCTTTTCTTTTTCTACTCACTACTCAGTACTCGCTCACTGTTGCTCGGATGCTCATGGATCATGGATAGAAAAAGTGTGCCACCGGACATAGGATGTAGGATGGAGAATACACTTTATAAATATTTTGTACATGAAAATATGCACATGTAAAAAAAAACTTTTGGAAGACTTATTCACAGTGGCGTAGAAAGTAGAAAGTAGAAAATCTGTAATGTACAATGTACAATGTACAAGGCCTTTAAATCAAAGAGAGAGGAGAAAAGACGAGGAGAGACGAATGAAAGTTTTTAGCTTGCGTACATATGGTTCAACATTTTACTTTTTACTTGTACATTCAACATTCAGTTGGCTTTCATTTTATGATTTTTTTTAGTTTAAAAACTTAAGTAAAATAGAATGCTGAAAAGTTATAAATGATAAAGTATATAATTTCTACAATCTACATTCTACACTATCATTTTGATATAAAAGCTCTACAGTGCTAAACCCCACTGTACTTCGTACTCCGTACACACACACACTTGTTTTAATGGTCCTGACACATAAAATCCTATAAATTTTGCAAAGGAGTGTAAATCATATGTAGCTGTTGATCGTTGATCAAGCTCCAAACTCCAAATTTATAGTTTATGGGAATTTCATAAAAAGTAGAAACATGTATGAAAATCAAAAATATTAATAAATCCTGAATCCTGGATTCTTTTTCCCCTTGTCCTTAACTCTGACGATGCTTTATTGTTTTATGAACGTATCTACAATCTACAATGTACAATGTACAACGTGCATTCATGAAATTTTCATGTTTTATTGGAAATTTGATTTATTTTCTGGGTAGCTATATACATATGTTTATTTTTTTATACAAAAGAATCATCATGCTGTTTACTTGGCCCATTTCATAAAACTCAACTCTCCACTTTTACTGTGCATTTTCATATCAATATAATTACTAGATCGTCGAATTGTGGAATAGAAAACTCATAACTCTGTTGTACGATGTAGTCTGGATTTGGAGTATTTACTGTAGTATTGAGAAGAGGTTTCCTTTGAAGTCTCTTAATCGTACTCTGAGTTCAAGCTCATGAATTACTACTTTCTTCATGTAGGAAAATTCGGCATATTTAACCGTGTTTGCATGCACATCGTTGTGAAAGTAAAAGTTTATACACAGCGCTCATTGTATGTACAAGAGTTTTAGGAACGAGAAAGAAAATTCTGAAAAAGAGAAAGCCTGTAGACTGAAGACTGAAGACTCTCACCTTTTTCCATAGAAAAAAGTGTAAGATTAATGACGGAGCTTTTGTGGAGTAGGGGAAATATTAAGTTTCACCACCTTCAGCTAGATTAGCTTTCATATTATTATTATTTGAGCTTTGAGCTGTCGTCATTTGAGCAAAAGTGACAAGTGAGTGGAATGAAGAGAAAGAGGAAGAAGTACAATGTGCAAGCACGATATGTGGTTTGTAGTTTTAGACAATGTCATAAGAACAAGAAAACTAGCTGCAGGTAGTAAGATACAAGATACAAGAAACCAGTGATATCAGCGATCAGCGGATTAGAATGAGAGATTAAGGCACGGCAAGGAAATTGTGTATTATTCCTCATTTCCATTTCTTTTGTCGAAATTTCTCGTTCCTTTGTAGTTTTTCTCACATTTTACATTGTACTCTGTAGACGTTGTATTTGGCATGAGAACAGTACTATCTGTAGTACCTAGTATAATCTAGTTGATTGATGTTCTTTCTACTTTCTACACAGATCATTGACATTCGTTCACCTTCTTTATCAAGATATTGCATTACATTTTCAATTGATAATCTAGTCGGACGTACTCACACTCGTGTACTCGTAATAAAGTACAATGAGTTGAGTTGGTTTCACCCTTTCATCGTCTTGAGTCGTGAGAGAATAAAATCAATTTTGCATGAAATATATCTACAGGCTAACGGTGACATGAATACCTATGTCAAGAAATATTGTCCATGGTCATATACAAACACGAATACGAATAAATAAAATGACAGTTTGTCAAATAATAACAAACAAAGGTTAAACAGTGGACGGAGTTGTGAGTATTGCTATTGGCTATTGACTGAGGTTGCTTTTCCGTTAGCGCTCCAGAAGTTTGTTTTGACTTGAGATTGTTTTATTTGCCTTAGTTCATCATGCTGTCATCTTCTGCCTTGAGAAACGCAGTAGCAATCTACTGATATGATTAAATATCGATTAAATCATAGACATGTACAATTTACAATGTCCATTGTCCATATTATATGTTTCTAGAATCTAGAATTTAGATGCTTGAATATAAAATATTCCATTTATAATGATAATATTTGATGTTGTTGAAATGTTACTTTTACTTTTGCTCAGCTTTTTATATAGGTCGTTTATAATTTTTATATTCCTGCTGTGTACTTTACTATTTTTATTAAGTAAATACTAAATACTAAGTGAATACGAAGAATGGAGACATTTTGGCCCTTAGCAAACAAGTTTTGAAAGCATAAAATATAGTGTACACAGTAAAGTACATAGTAAAGAGTTTTTTTCCCTATAGATTAAATAAACGCTGTAAGATGAAATCAAAACCATAAAGAAAATACACAATATAGTTTCTGTTTACTCGCAAAACATATAGGAATTAAAGAAAAAAGAATTGGGTATTTTTAATTCAATCTTTCTAGTGGATTGGTTTAGAGACCAATTTTGTTTCTTACATTGTTACAACTTTCTTCATATAGTAGTTTTAAAGAAATGCATCAAAGAGTCTGTGCTTTTACTCCATATTTTATTTTTCATAATCAAAAACTTAAAAAGAAAATGCCGACACAAAAAAATCCAACGCTGCTTGTTTCTTTCTCTGGATTTTTTTTAGCAGTTTTCATATATCAAAATAGTTCATGGGAATAAATGAAAAAATGTACTGAAAAAAATGAAGGAGGAAAAGAAGTAAAAAAGTTGTACATGAGTTACAAATAGTATTTCTAAATGTCTACATATAAACCTATAAAAGTTTGAATTTAGTATTTGGTATTGTGCAAAAGTTAAAAATGCAAGACACAAGTGAAATGAAATTAATAAAAATGAAATATTTTTTTATAACCGAAACTATGGATTTCTAGTTGCTCCAAATACTTACAGAGTACTACCTAATTTTTACAAAATACAAATTATAAATTATAGAACAGACGCCAGGTGGTGGCACAGGAATATTTGTTAAACCTTTTCAAAGTACAAAATATTTGTACAGTAAAGTATGAAGTCAATTTTGTTTATTAGTTGACTTGTGTCTGTTCCATTACCTACGGATTTTCTCACTACAGAACAGAATTATACTTGAATTTGGCCTGCTTTGGATTCTGTGGATGCTGGCCGTTCTAATACTATTACAAACTACGAGTTAAAAGCTACTTGCCGGTGGTTTACATCTGGTATTGCAAAGGACAGACTTTTCGCAAGACGAAAGCCGAAGGATCTGAAGTCTAAAGCCATGTGCAAAACTAAAGCTAAGAACTAAGATGAGAGTTTATCTGTGTGGATTGTGGATTGTGGATGTGCTATTGCAATTCGTAATTCGTATGCACGTACCTATGTGTACAATTACAATCTAAATTTGTGGTTGTTCCTGTTATATCAAGTTTCGTGTCTGGAGGATATGCCAAGATTGGAATTGGGATTGGAATTGGAGATGCACTCACCTGAAATTGAGGGCAATCTGGTGTCCCACATTATTGGATTCGTATTTGCCGAGGAGCACGGTGAGACGATCTGCATGACTCTTGGCATCATCCAAATTTAAAGTCAAGACATCATTCTGAGATCGTAAGTGTTCTAGGCGACTGTTCAACCTCTCCGTTTCAATTTCAAACTCTCGGATTTTGTCCTCAGCCAGGGAAGAAATTGCCAACATATTACTATTAGTCCCACCACCATTACTGTTACAATTACAACAACCTCCAGCTCCACTTCCAGTTCCAGTAATGGCCAAGGCTTGTTGCATCTCTCTCGCAGTGGAGTCTTCTTGTAACGGCTGAGTTAAATGTTCCGCTACACGAGTGTTACACATACTCCCGATGGCCACCAACTCCTGGCCTGTAATAATATTACTCCTTATTTTACTGGAATGACTCTTCTCCCGTTTAGTGTGGTTATGGTGATGACCTTGATTTGGAGTTGAATTTTGAATTTGATTTTGGTACTGGTACTGGTTTAACTGGAGTTGGAGTTGGACTGGATGGATAGGATGAGAATGAGGATGTGGATGTGGATTTGGATGCGGCTGATTCTGATTCTGATTCTGTTGCAATTGAACCATGGAGTTCATGTTCAAATGGACTGACTGCTGCTGCTGCTGCTGGTGATGATGGTAGTGACTATTATCATCAATATTATTGTGTGGAGGGTTACCATTATTACTACCATTTGTGTTTCCATTCTTAGTATTAGTATTTGTATTTGAAGGATTATTGTGAAGATTTCTATGACTATTGTTTTGACTATCACTGTGACTATTCTGGTTCATATTTTGATTTTGATGTTGATTTTGGTTGGCCACATTCCCATTGCGGCTCTGATTTAATTTGACTCGCTCCGCCATCTTGCACGTAATAACTTGGTCTGTTGTTGCTGTTGTTGTTGGCGTTGTTGACATTGCAGAGGCATCTGTGATTGCCCTCTTCTTCATGGAAGCCAGGCTCTGTTTATTTGGACTACTGTGGAGACTGTGACTAGCACTGCGACTATAACTATGACTATGACTATGGCCGTGGCCGTGGACGTTGGGCATAAACTGAGGAAACTTTTTTGGAGACTGCTTCAACAGATACTCCAAGTCACTGACCTAGAAAAAACAAACAAAAAAAAGATGAGTCAGGAGTATTCACAAATTGACCCACAAACACAAACACAAACAAGAATTACATAATATCATGTCATATCATTTCAAATAGAAAATATGTGCTAGAAACTATAGTTACAGCTTTATATAGATATTTACACTGGGATTATGATATATGACCCATATATTTCACGCTTTATCATATAATCAAATCAGTCAGGACAAACGAAGAAAAATTGTGTCATCTCATGTACTTGAGATCTTGAGAAGAACAATGGTTGTGCTACACAAGATTCTAGGTTCCAGGTTCCAAGATCTGAGATTCGAGATTCTAGATTGGAGATGTGAGATCTGAGATGTGAGAAGCAAAGGAGCATTTCCGATGAACTCTAATGAAGCTCATCTTATGTTTCTGTCTTATGTCTTCTACTGTCTACTGCAGCATCCAGATAGCATACAAAGAATAGGATAGAATGGGAATCTCGAGTAAATAAATCACTTTATTATCCATATTCCCAATGGCCAAGTCAAATGTGCATTCTGCATCAAAAGACCCGTACTTTATACTTTGTCTTTTCCTATACTCAACACGCAAAGGTACGTCTATGAAAATATATGAAAAGAGTCTACAATTTTCTCTACCTTTCCTTTCCGAAGATCAGATTCCAATTTCATATAAGTTGAAGCTATATTGTATTATACGGACTTGAAAATCAAAGGATATTCTTTTTATTACGTGTTCCGTGCATATGTAATTTGGGGATAGCTCCATAGAAACTAGAAATGTAGTTATATAAATACGCTTCATGTTTACACTTCAAACAGATTGTTTTCAATGTGTGTGTGTATCTGTATGTATAAAAGGCCATGGGAATGGATAAAAGAGAAATGGCCCAGTTTTCTCCCGCAATTCTTTGGATTTGTAAACAGAGACGGAAAGTGAAAAGTATATTTTTACAATCACTCTGCTTACTTTTCTAGTGCATGTATGTGAGTAGGTGTGCAAGTATATACTTTATACTTTGTACTATGTATTTTGTATCACATCAATATCATCAATTGCGGACAATTTTAATGGTCACATAAAACTGTAGTGTATAAAATAAACTACAAACTAGAAACTGTACAAACAATAGAAAAGAGCAGTGAGCAGTGTCTATTTGATATTTGATGTTTTGTGGTATTGTGTTTCTTTTCGGATTTTTCATCTACTACATCTTAAATAAATACAAGTTGAGAGCTTTTTGCCAGTAGCAAAATGAGCACTGAAATTGCTAAAATTTTCAGAGATTTCAGCGGTACTTGAAACCTTTGAGGATATTATATTGTGTATGATATAGTTTCATATTCGTATATGTAGTCGAGTATCTTTTATATGAACCTTTTTTCCGGAGGAATTTTTTTTGGTAGTCTCATCTTTCGAAAATTCTACTAGCCTCGAGGAAGGATAATGACGAAACTGTGACTTTAGTTATTTTATAGAACATTCCCGAATTCTATGCATGAACAATGAACAATGTACAATGTACATTGGACATGAGCAAAGTGATTCTTTCTTCTTTATTTAATCCTGGTTTTCCAGAAATGTTTGGAGTTTGGAGTTTGGATCAAATTCAATAAATTCAAAAACACAGACTTGGGCTATGTTTCTAAATACATTTAAAAATTGAAAGAAAACGTCGCATCATTTATTGTCCGTTTCACAGAAAGTAAATGAGGTTTATTCACAAAGAAAACAAAGGAACATGGAGGCGAGACAAAATATGTAAATGAAAATAGTTTTTGGAACTATCTTTTTAAGCTCTCCTATAAAAACGAGCCAATGATAAAATGCTATATTTTACAAAATTTACTTTTTGCTTCTTGAGCCTTGATTCTTGATATTTATTCTCATGTTGAATTGTGTTTGAAAAATAAAGCATGATAAACCACTTGATGAAAACCACAGCTTTAACTTGAGAGGGCTGGACAGAGTACATTTAGACAGACAAGGCTTTGAGCTTTGAGTACTTTAGTTAATTAAAGAATCAGTATTTTGGCTTTCAATTGAAACTTGCAAATAAAATACTTTACAAGTACTTTGTGCATCAATGTGTAATTAATGGAGATTGGCGGTTACTTTTAAATTGGTACAATAAAAGTATCTGGTTAGATAGAAAATAGAAAGCTGTCCAATTATCATTTTGGCAACCTAATTATTCAAGATTCAAGTGTAGACTTTTACAAGTGAATCACATCAAACGGTCAAATTTAGGCGGTTCTGGTTAAACCTATTTACGATTTACATTCAGGTGCCTGTTAACTGTAGACTTTTTACATACTTTGCTTAATTTGAATTTTCTGTACCTGGGTTAGGTACTAAAATGAATTCATTGTGAATTGGAAACAACTTTCTAATGAAATGAGACATTTTAAACCTGACCTTTGAACTTTTAATATGTCCAAATGGTTGAAATGAACATTATTCTCATTTGTACAGTGGGCAAAACGTCATTCTTCATCTGATATAAACATTGATTAACCACTGAGAACACTGGTTTGCTTTTTATAGCGACGTCATCAACTGATTTTCCAAATTAAAGTTTACAAAGAAAATGTTAATCTTTCAGCTAATCAAAGTAGCTACTTTTGGAATGACGATTCTATTTTCTGATTCAACTCTGATTCATCGTGGTACTTTTTTCCTCATCATGATGCTTTTATTCTTCACCAGAGAGTGGCATGAATCAAAACTCTTTTGATTTTGAATTTTGATTTAATTCAACCTTTCATCACTTACTCTTAAATTGCATAATGTATGAAGCATTGTGAATCATGAAGGAGAAAAAGGAAAAAAGAATAATAAAAGGATGTCTCAAAAGAAACTGCAGAATTGTAAAGGAAGAACTGAAGAAAATTCAAATTCAAAAGGTATGAGCAGTAAACTTGTCTACAGTCTACAGTCTATACTGAATGACTTTGATTTCCACAATCCAGAATCCTTTGAACTACTCAAAGATTTAAGATTGCAGATTGGAGTTGATTTTACTTTGTGGTTCTCAGCTGGTTCGTTATGCTTAAATCACATCCTCTCTTTGTGAAGCGTAATTAGAACAGAAGTCTACCTTTCAACCTTTTGTCTGTATTCTGTATTCTGTTTCCCTTTTTGGTGCTCTGAGATTTCTGTGTTAGCACAAAAGGATATTAATATAAACCGAATGTTGAATATTGAATACTCACAGTCAGCTTATCTAGAATCTAAAACAGTAGAATGAAGCTATTTTCAAGAAGACACCAGAAGAAATTTCAGAACCAATTACACAGATTTCATCTCACAAGTCAGAGCTGATGCAAGACAAAAAATAGAAAAGGTTGATAAAATACTAACTGAAAAAGGATAAAAAGTGGACAAAATAAGGGTAATAAATCCAAGTTTTCTCATTTTGAACAGTGCGTACTTTTTCACTTTCTCTCTGTTCTCAATTCTCAATATCATTTTTCAAAAGCCGCATTTCCCATATCAAACAAAAGAAGAAAGAATCATACGGGTTTCAAGTACTGTACAGACTACAGACACAGTTTTGAACAGTACAATGAGAAAACGTAAAGAAGGAAGAGGAAAAAGGATTTGTATCTTTCATTGTAATTCATTCAAGTATTATTACGAGTTTTATTGAGTTTTTGTCTCTTTATTTCATTATTCTATTACGCATTCCATGTTAAAAAGTTTCATCTCATTTTGTTCTGTATTCTGTATTCTGTACTCTGTACAATGTACAATGTACAAGTTGGCTTCAATTGAGAATCTCAACGAGCTAAAGTTTGTTGAATCTGTACACTTTACACTGACAAGTGAGCGTCTGTATCCGCATACAATATATCTTGTCTTGCTTCTTTATTCGTTCTACATTCTTCCTAATTCTCTTTCGTATTCAGTGTCCAGAGTACAGAGTCCAGAATCCAGATTTTCATCAGAAAGTCGTACGGAAATTCTGCAGAAA
>JABASP010003091.1:0-15842 GCA_019776565.1 Sminthurinus signatus | reverse complement strand
CATGATCTAGAGAGGAAAATCTTATTTTGTTTGTTGAAATAAAAAAATTCATAATAAAAGTTATTACAATTCAATCCTGTGTTTCTTTTAAAAATTAATAGTAACAATGATAAAATAGTAATAAATATATTACAAATACATTAAGTGCAAAAATAAAAGTAACATTGAACAAACTTTATATAGAAATATATAAATATATACTATATACAATTTTCTAACAATAAAAATTTAATGGAACATGATCATTTTCTTGAAAGATTTTGAATAAAAAAAAAATTCTATAAGATTATAATTATATGACGTACCTAATATATTAAGATGGGTTTTGTATAGTCGTAGTAATAATAGTAATAATATGGCCTCAACAAATCTACACATTTTTTTTGTTTGTTTGTTTGTTTGAAAGTATTCCCTTAGATAGAAAAAAATTTAAAAAGTTACTTACTTCTTTCCCACTTATGGTTTGTTTTGGAGTTTTGAGCAATTCGTGAACGATTTGTTCATTGTCAAAAGTGATAAAGCAGAAGCCTTTTCTTTGATTTTTCGTTTTATCGATAGGCATTTCAACGTCAACAACCTATAAAATAAAGAAAAAAACATTGTATTTAGTTATTAATGTTACCTTCCTACTTATCATAATATACTTTTAACATTATAAATATCAATTGCTACATTTATATTACAAAATAAAAATCTATCCCATGTGTATTTACAAATGACTATAGGAAGGATTTATTTTTTTATAAAGGTAATCCTAAAATTGATACATTCACATGATATACTAAGTATTATCAAAACATAAATTTGATAAGAGAGAGAACTACGAACTATGTCAATACATAAAAAAATATACTATAGATTTCAATGTAATACATGTAAATGTTTCTTCTTAAAGTACTTTACAAAGTATATAAGTAAATAAATCGACTATATTCAGAAAAAAATTGGATGGTAAAGTTCAGTTATCCATCATGCAAATCAGCAGCAGGACTGAATGTAATCATCATGATATGTCGATATTTTACTTATTTAATTACGTGGTGACAATGATTATAATCATAATATCAAAAGAAGAAACAATAGCTACGCTCTAAATAATGAATATCTCCACACTATACATTCTAATATTTACAATCTATGTATCATGCTTTTATGATAAATACACAACAACAAACGACATAATATATAAAATTTACTTACATTTCCAAACTGCGAAAAATACGTCTTAATATCATCATCTGAAATTTCTTGTGTAAGTCCACCTACGAAGATCTTGCCGTGTCTGGCTTTAGCCTTCTTAGGATCAACCTTTTTGCCATTTATTACATGTTCACCAGCTGCTATTACCTATTATAAAAAACAGAACAAAAAAATTTTGTATTAGAAGATATTCCGTATTGAAAGATTTGTAAGATCATTATACATCTATAATACATGTTTTAAAATGAATAGACAAAAAAAAAAGAAGAAAAACAAGACGTAATCTTACTTTATCTAAGGTGGCAACTTCAGAGAAGACAATGAAGGCGAATCCTCTAGAACGACCGGTGGTTGGGTCCATCTATTTATTTATTTTTTGGTAAACAAAAAAAGACAAAACAAAAAAGACAATAAGCATCATGAAATTTAGAGAAACAATTAAAATCTTTTATAAAAATTCAAAACATCTGACATCATAATATTATAATGATACTAAATAATGTAGATATATGTATTAAAGAGTAACAATAATTGATAGTTGATTGTAAGAAAAAAAAAGTATAAATAAATCATTTACCTTCAGCGTTAATGACTCAATTCCACCATATTTAGTAAAATATTCCCTTAGATCCTCTAATGATGATGATGAGATTTCGTAAAGTAGAAGGAGGTTCGTTTGAATATTTTTTTTTGTGTGTTTAAAAATTGGATTTTCGCAAAAGTTTCAGTTTAAAGTTGCAAATTGGTTGGAGAGGATAATAAAAAAAAATTGCCCAAAAATATAAAAGCACATGTTTTAATGTCAAATTTGCAAATACTTAAAAACAAAAAAATCTTTTTCTTTTGTTAAAAAAAACTTGAAGTTTTAATTAAATTAATAAAGACAATTAAACATTAAATAGAGAGAGAAAGTGTGAGAGATAAAACAGATAGAACGAGATAAACAGATAGATAAATAGAGAGAAATAGAGATAGAAAAAAACAAAACATATTATATTATAGATCTTTCTTTTTTTTTGTTTATAACTAATCTTTCTTATTTTGTTGGGAATTTTTTTTGGTATACATGTGTATAAGACTAAGTTTTATTTTGTAAACTTAAGTCAAATATACATGTATCAAAAATTATATCAACAAAGAAATTGAAAAAAAAGAGAAGAAAAAATAGTTGATCATATTATTATTTTTTTAAATATATATATATATATTTATATAGAGAAAGAAACTTTTGGAAACAGATATCAATATAAAAATCTCATCCGCTCCTCAAGTATCTTATTCAAGATTATTGTTATTAGTGGTGTGGTTTTTTTTTTTGTTGTTTTGTTTGTTTTTCGTTATAACGGAAAAACAAAGGTAAAAACAGTAAAAAAGTAATAATAATGAATAGAATAATGAAAATACAAACAAACTACTTTATATAACAGAAAGACTCAAGTTATCATTAAAAAGTTAAATAGATAATAATAATATTAACAGTAAATTGTAGTTGTAATTAAAAAGTAAAAATATTTTTAAGAAAAAATTTAATTTTAACATACTTTCTGTGGTTTCCCAAGATAAACCACCAATGAACAACTTCCTAAAATGCAGAAAACAAAAGTGATGACATCAAAAATTTCAATTTAAAGGAACAATAATAATTAAATTTTAAGTTTTTTGTTTCAAAGTTTGAAATACTTTTTTTTTTACATTTTACAAAAGACTTTTTGGACATGAATAATAATGAGAACTTTATTTACATTTACATTGACTTTTAATAATAATGAATTATACTTTTATATTTGTTTTTGATTAGATTGAGTCGCGCAAACAACAATAATAATATAACAACAACAACAATACTGATATACTTTATTGTTTCATTATTTTAACAAACGAACGAACGAACAAACGAAATGGTTCAATGAATGGAATGAATGAATTTCATACTGTATAAATATAAAATTTTGATGTATATAATGTTATGAAAATAGTTATTCTGAAATTTGTAAAGAAAAACAAAACTTTTGAAATCTGAATCCGTGTACAAGTCAGAATAAGAAGAAGAAAAAGAATGTCTTTTTTTTAAAATATAAAACAATCTGATTGAAATGTATAGATTGTTTGTATATATTATTATTATATGAGCCACAACATAATAAAAACAAAAACAGTAAATTAGAAAAAAAAAATCATTAAAGAAAATGAAGAAACGAATTTTTCAATGAAATGTTGATTTCAAAACCAACACGTAAAATAGTGTGTAAATACTATTTTTTTTTTTTTAGTAAAAATAGATACTTGAACAAGAAGAGAAGAGGATGATGATGAGATATATTTTACAATATTATGAGATGAGTTTCAAGTTTAAATGACTTTAGTATATCATAATAGAGTATTATAATATTAATTGAAAAAATGACAATGCTTAATTAACAAGTTTGAATGAATGGGGCTGAAATTGCATTTAAAAAAGAAGAAGAAGAATGAATGTATATCCCCTACACAGTCACTATATATATAGAGAGTCATTATTAACCTAACTTGACCTATCCTATTTCCTATACAAAATGCATAATATAGTATAGATATCAATATAAAAAAAGGCATGTTATTACAATATAAATATAATAAAAAATAATTAAAACCATTTACTTTTAAAGTGGTTACTATATATAATAATATAGAAGAAGAAGTGAAAAGACAGACAGAAGTGTTCATTTTTTTTAGTTAATTATCTCCGCCAACACACGACGCAACTGACTTGATTTGATATTGTTTAACAATCAATCAAGTGCTTTTTTTTGGTTTGGTAAAAAAATCAAACGTGCGAAATCATTTTTTTTTTTGCGAACGAGAGAGAGACACAGAAAGAGAGAGAGAGAAAGAGAGAGAGAAAACAAATAAAAAAAGGCATTTTAAATTCGATCCCGTATAAATATGATATTACATGTTAAATGTATAATAAAATATATAAGTATTAATAATATAATATATAATATAATATATATAATATAATATGAGTACATTCTATAATAATATTATGTTAAAATATGAGTATAATTCATAATATGAAACATTATACATTGACTATAAGAAGAATAATAATGAATACTATACTTTTTACTTTTTACACTTAAAAGTTTTAAGTCTTTTAAAACTCGGTTTTGACACCAAAAACAGACAAAAAAATTAAAAAGTATTAAACAAAATGCAAGAAAAATGAATTTAATTATAATAATATTATGATACTTTTGATTTTTGATATGAAAAAAGGAAAAAAAAACGTATGTACGTATATATGTAAGTATAATTCATGTAGTACAATAATACATATAATTTATAATATATCCGAAAAGTATAATCTATAATATATGGAAAAAAAAGTACCTGTCATCATCTTTTCCATACTGATCTGCAGATCCGGTATCAGCATTGGATTGTTCCATAGCATCACCATTTCCGGTAGTTAATGGTTGACCAGTCCCTTCTTGTCCAGAATTTCCTCCAGCACCCATGGAGTCATCCTGGTTCATTTGTTGACCCTCGGTATTCTCTTCTGTGGACTGGCCTTGCTGCATGTCTTCGTCTCCTCCATTATTTTGCATCTCGGAACTAAAACCTCCGTTGGTTATATCTTCTGAAAAATCCTGTCCCGACGACATTGGAATAAATCTCAACAATTAAAAAATATATTAACTACTATTATTTATTTTGTTAAGGGTTTCACTCCAGTTTTCTCGTCTAATACACCAACTAAAATTCTATCCAAAAACCTATTAATATTAGACAAAAATCCTGCCTATCTATTAAAATGGTAGACAAAAACGCATAACGCCGGATCCCGATCACGTGCAGCCCAACCGAGGGAAAACATAAATTGCACTCGCACATGATTTCATTTTATGGATGCTTGTGTTTTATTTATTTATTTATTTTTTGACACATACAATAAAATTATTATTATAGTTATTTAACTTATATACAATAAAAATTAACAGAAAATTTTTAATAACATACTTACATATTATTATAAAACCTAAAATTGAATTTATTAAATGGCCTAAAATTTTACTATGTTAGTACATAGTTACATTATATTTTTTGGGAATGTTTCCGGAAATATTTCCTCCGTATTCATATAGGGGCAAAATGACATTCTCCGATTTTCTCCGATCTTCATGGATTTTTCACATACATAATACATAGTACAAATTGTCGCTATAGGAAACATAATTTCGAAACATTATAGACAATAGGCACTGCTGCTAAATGCTAAACTGATAAAATGTGTCCATCGTCCATCAAAGGTATAAATGAAAAATGATGAGAACCTCTTTGAAATTTTGACTGTGGGATTTACAAGTTGCAGCTCATCAACTGTTCCCCTTTTTCCTCCACTCTCCTCCTCAAACCTCAAAATATCGTTGGTTTCGTCTTTCGTCTCTATTCTCTATTCATGAGTGAGTAACATGTTTTACATTTGTATACACATGATGCATAATAATTGATTATTATTATTATTACTGTTATTCATAGATTACACCGGAAAACGAGTTGTGAAACATTAAAACAAGCTTTGAATTTTACTTCAGTACTGGAATCGATCTAAAAAATACTCATACAGCTCACTTGTGAACTGTACAATATTCATCATGTCAAACATGGATAAACCCCCAAAATATCTCCAGCCAGAGGTTATTACAGTTTTTTGAATACATATATGAAAAATACTTTTTATACTGTAAACATTAGTACTTTACAATACAATACGCGTAATTTTTTGTTTTTTTTTTTGAAAACTATAGTGTTTGGATCCATATGGAATAAAACCATGTACTGCAGAATATCTTGAACGGATGAGACAAGTTGTTGTAAATAGTAATCTTGATGTTCGTCAAATATTTGAAAAGCATGATCCATTAGAATGGGGAACTGTGTCAGGTTTGTCTACATATAAAATAAGATTTATTCTATTCATCTAAGTATGGCTTCTTATTTTTGCATTGTACTAGTTGTGAATACATTGAAAACATTGCCAATAATTTCTCTATTTTTCTTTTATACAGAACATATCTTCAAATGTGCTATGCACGAACATTTCCTTTGTCAATGTGGTTTCACATTAGAAATCATTCAACTCATTACCGATTTTTTCCGGGTGCCAGATGGAATGATATGTTATATGCGATTACATGGTCTCATGACATCATGTTAGTGGCACAATTTTATTAGCATACTGTAAATGATCAATATTAAGTCATGTAAAATTTAAAGCAGAAACTTTTTGTTTTTACAGCGGAAAATATTGCCCAGCAACTTCGTGATTGTGCATCAAATGTACCATTGCCAAAAGAATCTGAAGCTCCCCTTCGAGTAATATGAAAATTTTACGTTTTAGCTTTTATTTTTTAGTACATACGATTTCTTTTGGAGATTTCAAATAAGTTATGCTAAATAAAATATTGAACGATATTATAAATTTCAGTGCTATTCATTTTTTTCTCATTTTTGTTTTTTTCATAGTATTGTGGAAAACGAGTCTTTGGGACAGAACCATGTGTACCTTCAATTTTAGAACGGTTACGCACAGCTTATTCACGATTACGAGTTAAACTAACTGACCGTAAGTTACATTATAATTTGAACAAACAATAATCTTCAAAGTTTGTTTGTAGTTTTAAGTTTTAAATTGGACAGTAAGATAAAAAATCCAGCTCAAAAAACATTTATTATCTAGTTACACACATACGGTGTACATTGCTTTATTCGTTTCTTGTTATAAAAATCCTTAGTTTTCCGATGTTGTGACCCTGGATGTTCTGGACTTGTTGATGGTACTATTATTAATAATAATTTATTATAAATAAAGAAATCATAAATCGTAAAAAAAAATTTGAAAATTATTTATTCAGTTTTGCTTATTTATAAGTACTGAACAAATTTTGAAAAAAAAATCCATGTCTTCTAATATCCACAGAGGAGCGGTTCCAATGTATCCTGAAGCAAAGTTTAGTCCCTGAATCTGGAATTACACAAAGACAATTAGATGCTATAACGAATTACTACCGAGCATGTGGAAACAATATCGATTACAAAAAAATGGCTGGTATTTAAATCTTTTTATACCTCATAATACTGTGTTATGAATTAAGTATATCATAATATACATTATATGTTTTATATGATAAATGATAAATCATGTATCACATTTGAAGATGATTAATAATTTTAATGTATGCATACTATACACATATCCCGACAGCCATGTTTGATTCAACTTTGAGCATACAAGAACAAATTCAAATGAATTATGTCACAAAGCGAGAACAGTTACTGAAAGCAAAAGCAGTGAATAACCTATGCGAAGAAGATGAGGAGAAAGTGAAAGACATTTGGGTGAAAGTTGTGAGCCGAGCTGATCGTTATACTTTAGCTACATTAAGTTCAATCTTTGATAAGTTTGCTCATCGACAATCTGGAGAGACCACAGTACCTCATTTGAGAAGATTTTTCGACTATTTGAACACAACAATAGCCGAATCAGATTTTGCTCTTCTTTGTAAAAAATATGCTACAAGTGACTACAATGTAAACTTTCTCGCACTCGTTGAAGATCTGGATGATGTTTACCATTGTTTCTTTTGCCCAAAACCACCACCTAAACCTATTTTAGGAGTAAGGAATCTTATTCAGTACTTTTAATTTAGAATTATAAATTATCAATCATATGAAATTATAACATAAAGAAATTATATTCATTATTCAGGCAGATGGACCTTGTGGGGATATTGAATGTCATGATGATTGTGGTGGTGCTGGAAAAAATTGTTCAATATGGATGCAAGTATGTATAATTAAATACTATTGTCTTTTTATTCAATTATTCTGCATATAAGCATAACTCTACAGTACAGTTTATTTATTGGACTTTTTCTAATTTTTACTCACGTTTGTACATAAAATCTCATAGGGTGCTTGTCCATGTGCAACAGAAGCAGAGCATAAAAAAGGAGCATGTCAAACAAATGCTGCAAGTCGGTTGTATGAAAATGGTACAGTTTGCGGTGGATTAGGAAGACCTCCAGTTTTTGGGAAAATGTACATTGATAAAAGAAAACGTGCTTGCCAAGGTCAACGATTTGGTGGTTGTTTTGGTGGAGATTCTCGTCCAGGTTGGTTTTTTATAAACTGTACAATAAAACTCTTAAAACTCCCTTTCGTAATGGTATGTAGACACTAGACACTAAATACATTATGTACTATGTACATTTGAATAGCTGGAAAATGTACTGGGCAACCTTGTGGAACTACATGTCTACCGACAAGTAGAAACTGTGATAGTGAACAAACTGATATTCGTACAGTCATGGAGAGACTTCAACAATATATTTATAGATACAGGATACGGGCAAAGGATTTTTTCAAGGTATAGAATCACTTTTTTTTAAGATTTCTAAGGAGCCTCATATGAACATAATATATACTTAATACTTGATAGTTTATTTTTTATGTGTAGGATTTTGATCCTTTGAATTCCGGTTACATTTCTGCAAATCGCTTCAGGAGAGGATTGACTGATATGGGAGTTGGTGCATCAGGAAGGATTCATTTGAAAGAAGGAGAATTTGATGCTCTCATTAATTTTTATAGACTTGTGGATGATCCATCACAGGCTTGTTGGAGAAAATTTGAATATGATATTGAATCAAGTACATAAAAATTACTTAATGATGATGATGTAATTTAGAATTTAGATATGATGTACGTAACTATTGAGTAACTGAAAAAGAGTAATCAGTTCTGATGATTTCACATTTATTCTTTTCTTCTTTTTCTTGTTTACTCGTGCCAGTTTTCCTTCAGAAAGGAATTGAAAAACTTCCAAGTGTTTTGACTCCCTCTCCTAAAGAAATCGTTGCATTACCGAATCCTGGAGCAATAAACATGGATGAACTCCCTACGTCCATTTGTCAACTTGCTAAATGTGCAGTAGCTCGACTACGTCATCGTGTGTACATTGAAAGTTGTAATATTAAATACTTTTTCCAGGGATTTGACAAGTAAAATACAAACCAAAACATTCACTAACAATAAATAATCATGATCATTATTAGTCTCAACTTACAACTCACGACTAATATCCTATGTACTAAGCATTAAGCATAGTACGCAAATGTCCATGTAAACATTTTACATTGTATACTTACCCAAGTTTTCTCAATTTTCTCTATTTACAGAGTAAATACTGGACATGTTTCTCGACAACAATTCAAGCAGACGTTGTCAATGCTCAACTATGATTTTTCAGAAGAAGAATTGCATGCCATGTGTGTCAAATATTCCGATTGTTATGGATTCAATTACTTGAAATTATTAGAGGATGTAGAACCCAAGAAAGATGATAGTGGTTGGTACCAAAAGTTTAAAAATGGTCGTATGTATCAACTTAATAAAATGCCTCCACCACCAAGATGGCAAGAACATGATATTCAAAGGATCATGTACAAAATTCAAGCACGTATGGTTAGATGTAGACCAAAATTAAAGGCTTTCCTATGTGAACATGATATTTTTAATCATGACCGTATCAAGATTATTGATTTCCATCGTGCACTGGATCGTGCTGGATTTGAATTAACACCAAGAGAAGTTGAAGTCTTGACATGCTGGTATGTACAATACTATATTTAAATAGCTACTTTTCATTTAAGAGAAAAGGGGTCTTTGTTCAAAAAGTAAAAGTTGAAAAACAATTTGTGTAAGATTTTTTCTTGAATTCCTTCTTTAAAATTTAAATTATAAATTATAATGTATACTGCAATAATTAATCATGTATGATGTACAGCTACCGAAGTCCGGACGATCCGTGTGAAGTCGAATGGCGGTGCTTTAATGACGCCGTAGAAACTTGTTTTACATTATCTAATCTTGAAAAGGGACCGAGGTACATAAGTTTTTATACAAAAGTCAAATGTAAAATGTAAAACACCAACACGACTTTCTCTCGACTTTACGACTTCTCTCGACTTTCTCACGACTTTACTCGTTTCGGTTTCTGCTGTGGTTTGATTCGTCATAATCCATCATCATTATTCTTTTAATCATTTTACAATAGAATCACACCTTATGAATGGCATCCACTCCGGGAAATGGATTATGATAAAGAATTGAATAAAGAAGACTACTGCTTATTAACTGATGGAATGCGCAGACTTAGCCGGAAACTACATGATCGAAGAATTCATGTATACTAAAAAAACCCCTAAATAACAATAATTACTGTGTTAAACATTAAACACTTATTTGTGGATGTGGTCCATTTGATAATTTTTGTTAATATTTTCTTTTTACAGATAAGACCAATGTTTGGTGACTTTGATATACCTTCAACTGGTCTAGTGTCTGAAAATCAATTCCATCGAGTATTACATACAGTAGGACTAGCTGATATTTTGAAAATTGAAGAATTTGAGGCTATATGCAAGAGATTCTCGGTAAAAAAAAAAAACAAAATAAAAATTCGCATCTAATAAGAATGTATTTAATGTATAACTCACCGACTAAATTCTAAACTTGTACACAGTACACTTCATGCTATTTATCTATTCACAAACCTCTGTATATGCTCTCATGCTATAATATCTCATTTATTTTTTGTGTGTAACAGGTGATCCGTGGCAATAAAAGGGATATCGACTACACAGAGTTCCTAGCACAATTAGAAGCTATTATCAGTGTAAACCCAATAACGCTTCCAGAACGAAGTCCTACTGGTGTAGAATGGTATAAACAACTACATAAATGCTGCTCTTAAAATCCTACTCAATCTTATAACGTAATACACAAAGGAAGTGCAAGAAAACTAAAAAAAAAAACAACATACAAACAAAACAAAGTTCAGTGGATAAGTAAAAGATAAAATGAACAATATCAAGTAAGTAACATGAACTCAAAACTCAATACTTCCACTTTTCATGTAAAACTCAACTGATATACGTAATAACATGTTATTAACTTTAAAAATCTGTACCATTTATAACTTGCAAAAATGACATGAATAATGAATAATAATAACAACAACAACGATGACGTTGCATTTACAAAGACAAATTAAATTTTGAAGTAGAAACAGAATGTTTGTGCGAGGGTATAAAATTTTTATTATACAATCGTTTTCTTCACGCATGAATGCATAAAAAAGTATCAAATATCGTTATGTCCGTATTTTTCTCACATAGAGAGAATATATATATTATATTCAAAAACAGCTTTGATTTTTAAAATGTTTTTCAGAACGAAACTAGTTCTACATCAACTTTTAACAATTCAAAACATCGTACAGTATATTATGCCGTATTTATACATAAAAAATACCACAGCTTTACATTATTAATTGCGTTTGTGGTTTTTGAAAGACAAATTGAATAGACATGATTCTTTGTACTCTTTTTTTTCGCCAGGTATTACAATTTATCATTACTTACATAATATATTATACTAATTATTATGCCTTATGTTATATCCATACTATAGAATTTAAATGTATGCTAAAAACTACGAACAATAATAATAATTATTATTAGTAAGCTATCAGTTAGTTTTTAATTAAGAATTAAAATATTAAATATTTTACTACTTACAACAAAAACAAATGAATGAATCACTCATACTGTATGAGTCATACATTATGATTGTGCTTATTTTATCTTTAGCTCCACGTAAAAATGAACACATAAGTACTTGTAGCATATAATTATAATAATAAAAGAGGAAATAAGAAGCAACCATTAAATTCTTTTCAATGACTGTGATTATTCTAGTATAATTCGTAATGCCGAAGGTCATAGGATACATTTATTGTAAGACGTGATTTCATGATATTGTGGTTCTTTTTTTTCTTGTTTAATATGTTTAAAAATCTATAATATGTTTACTATTTACATGACATGCCTTGAAAATAAAATGCTCATACTTAAATAAACATACAATGTAACTGCGAAATTAAGTCTAGATACTTTTTACATACGCAAAAGTTCTTTATATTGATTGAGATACGTACTTTCAGATGAGAGAGTCAAGTCGATATAATCAGCTTCTGATCCTATATCTTTTGCAAGTGCATCATATGCTTTTTGTGAACGTTCAGCTTGTTCTACTGAAATACGATCATCAGATAATTCTTCGGATAAGAAATTTGCCAACTGTGCAAGTTCTTGCATCAATCCAGGTGTACCACCATTGGGAAATGTTGTTGTAGCATTCGAATCAGATGAGGTAGTAGTATTCGGATCAACATTCTGTGCTGAAGTACCAGGAGCAGATTCTGCTGTTGTTCTAATACTGGATACAACTTGAGAAACAAACATGTCATCAGTGACTAGTTGTAATGCTGCATCCAAATTATTATTAGTTTGTTTTAATGCATTTGAAGCCAGGACAGCATTAAATCCCATTTCTTTCATACTCCTCCACAAGTCAACATTAACCTATAATAAAATAAAAAGTTATATTTTTAAATGAAAATAATCCATCATCAATCCAATCCAATCAATGTAAAAAATTATTACTAATGTATTACAGTTTACAGTAATATCTTTTGTGACATTTTATATTATACACAGTTTTTGAAATTTAAAACGTACAGGATCACCATTATGACAATTTCCAAGTTTCTTTTGCATCTTTTTACGACGTAAATCTTCTTTCTCTTGTCTATAGATTGTTTCTTTTTCTTCTCGTTTTCTTAAAATCCAATCCACAGCTGCTGGGACATTTCCAAATGTGGTTCTTAATGCCAAACGGGCTTCATCCGTTTTATATCCTTGAAAATCCATGCAAAATAATAACAAATTATTTATTAAATGAATATATTATACTCTTGTACAAAACTATTTATTATAGTAGCTTTAAAACAAATTGGTAAAAATAAACCACTACCAAATCTAATAATAATTATTACACGTATATAAATTTTTTGTATTGTAAATTACCCATGTTGATTAGTTCACAAAGAGCATCATCGCTCACTTGTAAACGTTTGACTTCATCGTCCACTTTTTGTAATAAATATTTTGATCGCTCAAGATGACCTTGATGATAAGCTACAATGCCCTGAAGTAGATGTAGTCGAACAAATAAAGCAGCTTCCGTTCCTTAAGATTTTTTATATAAAATATTTTACTATTTACAAATTAAATACAAAGGTAATATCTAGTAGCATATTATTATGTTCATAATAAAAAAAAATATACTATTATATATTATTAGTATTCATACCTGTGGATCCTTTCAAAGCAATGACACGTTCCATATTTTCACCATATGAACGATGAAGAGTTCTTTCACAATTTTGTAGTCGTGCATCAACAGCTGGTAACTCGGCTATACTTTGAAGACTTAGATAACACCAAGCAATATCCAAACTACAATGATAAGTTAAACAAAAATCAAACGTATTTTATATACATAAAACAACAACAAAGTTTACAATAATCATTATCAAAGTTGTTGTTTATAATGGTAATTAATTATGTATTTATTCATTACTTGAGAAGACCGTAGTTATCAACATTCTGTAATAAACCAGATTGACATTGATTATAAGATGCATCCGCCTCAAGAAGAAAAACCAATGCTTTTGTATACTCGTGAGCCTTCAAAGCAGTACGGCCTTTCTCATGCAATGCTAATGCACAAGCTAAACTCTTTTTCTCTTCCTCTGGAAGTTCCAAAGCTTTCCCTGTTTGATCTGCAACTGTGAGCATTAAAACGTTTTTAGGTTTTTTGTTTACTTTTATTCAAGTAGGTCCATATACATATTATACATTATAGATCATATACATATACGAGTGTACCGTCTACAATTTTAACATTTATCTATATATTATAGTGTACATATGTATGTAGCCATATTTTTGTACACCAGACATCTAATTAACATTTTAGTCCTTTTTACATCATTGCTTTAGTATTTTGATCGTTGGACAACAGAGATATTTTGAGGAAAAAGTGGATTGTTTTTTAATTTTGTTCAATTTTGTGCCCAATATAGTGTTATACATTATATAGAAAGTTTTGTGTAGTGTCCATAGTAAAACAAGCTCGTTTATTCTATTTTACACCCTCTAGAGCAGTTTCAATACAACAATGATAAAAAAGTATCGTAGCTTTTCATGTATAACTGAACATAATACATTTTCGTAAAATCCACACAGACATTTCAAAAACGTTTTTTAAGACAATAAGTGAAAATCTACTTTGTATGTGGTATAAGTGTGTGTACTCTCTCTATCCATCACTTTCTCTTTGTCTTTCGATACATATTTTTTTTTGGTGTGCAGGGCTCATATTACCAGTGAAATCATTTTATCAGTTTGTGTGTTTAATACAACGTCTACATAATATTATACCTCAATTTTCCGAGTTTTCAATTACATTAATATTTCAAGACCCTCGTGTCAACGGAGACAAAGTCAAAGGTAAGCAACATCATTCTTTTGTATTATTCAATCCTACAAAAGTAGATTCGTGCACATCTTTTGGGTAGATTTTTTTTTAATTGAATGACACTTTGTCCATACATATAATACGCACTGATTAAAAATTAACTTTCTAATTTTCACACCAAATGAGTCATGTACATAGTACATCATTTGGCATTGCCATTATAGTATTTAGGTAAACGGTTACCATATTTATTTTGAGGAAAAGACATCCATTTTTCAGTTTTTTTTTTGAATTTTAATATATTTTTCAGTTGACAGAAAGTCACAAGTGTAGAAAACTTAGTTGTGCAAAAAAAAACAAAGTGAATCAAAATAATCAACAATCGCACTCCGGGATCAACATAAAAGGTAAGAAAATGTATTTATATTTATTATTTAGGCATAAAATACTATTCATGTATAACTTTAACATAGGAAAAAGATTTCTGGTTGTGGGAAAGTAGATTTTCTTCCATAGACTCAAAGGGCATTAGGTTTCATGCATTTATGTAGTATATAATAATATTAGGTACTCGATTTTTCCATAGTTGAGAGTGTAGAGTATTTATTTTCCTGTCCTTTAAACTTTCAATTGTAATTAAGCATATGTTTAGGCATAGATTTGAAACTATACATACAGTCATTGTGATTGTTTCACCCCATGACAGCACTCTGCCTTGTACACAAATCTACATTCTACTTTCATCGAAATTTGTCTACCTGTTTCAGAATTTCAGAGGAGAAAGTCATGAGTACGTAATATTTTCACGTACATTAGTTATATATATATGCTGTGCAGTGTACACATGTACAGATGCATGGATAGTTTACATACTACATGTAGTTTCATCTGTAAAGTCTCACACCATGCAAGACCCATACATAATACACAATCACACATAATATTTCCACTGACACATGTTTATATAGTATACCATTTTAGGGAATAAAAATTGACATTTTCTAGTTTTATGTAATTTACGTGTATATTTAATGTGTAACGTGCTTAATATATATACAGTGCACATATAGGTTTATACATAGACTTTTACCTATACATAATTTCATCATTTTCTTGTCACACCGATTGAATATTACACTTTGTTCGTTATTTTATAGGATTATAATATTAATTACACATGTGTATTATTTAGATATTTGCAGGAGAAATTT
>JABASP010003090.1:0-15858 GCA_019776565.1 Sminthurinus signatus | reverse complement strand
AAACCCATGCACTGCTTAAAATACTTACTACATGTACAATGTACGATGCATTTGCAATGTGCACATCCTTGTAGCTTGTATTAGTTAAAATTCAAATCCAAAATAATTAGCTCTACTTTTCCCGACATGGAAATTTTCTTTGCTATGATAGCTTTGAGTTTTGACGAACCGGAACCTTTTTTTTACTCGCATCTCATAGTAAATTGTTAGTTACAATGTGATATGTAAAATGTGAAATAGACTGGACAAAAAAGCTCTGTCTATTCATTTCTTTGTTCCAATTCATCTGATTCATAATCCAGACATGCTTAGAAAAGATGCTGTCTTTGTTATTATTTATGATTCAGACTTGAGACTTGAGACACATGATCCCGAATGATCCTTACAATTCAACATGCATCAATTGAATATTGAATCTAAAACTATATGAAGTTTTAAATAGACATTATGAGACATGATTGATATTTCTTAGGAATAAGACTTTAAAAGACTTTTGAAATCTCTATCGTTGACTAAGAAAGAATACTATGGTAAAAAGTGACATGCCGATGCATAAGAAGAAGAAGAAGTACTGGATAGACACTTATTTTCATTGTACTTCATTCTAAAGCTGGGAGATCGTACGTGTGGCCAAAAATTCTAGCTCTACATATTTCTAATTGTAATTCAATTCAAGCTTTCAAAGCTTTTATGTTCTTTGTTCAGGATTTTTTCCAAGTAAATAATTTGTAGAGTCATTATACGCAGTTTGCAGTTATATTATGTTTTTGATAGGCTGAAAAGAGGTACTTGTCTCAATTCTCAAGTCTCAAGTCGGAATTCTAAATTGGATTGAAAGTTACCTTTACATTTTTTATGCAAAAGTTTTCCAACTACTGACTTGCGTGTAAATATATGGTATGTGTATAGCGTATATGAAGCAATTTTGAATATATTTTCTAAAGTACCTGCATTTAAAAAATATGTATCATGTATCATGCAACAATCAAACATCAAACTGTTACAGGTAAATATTCCAGTGACTCATGATTTTATTAGCATTTCGACCCCAAAACGAAGACAACAAAACAATATCAACAAGTGAAATTTTAAATTCTAACGGGATGTGTTGTCACTCTTGCAGTTGTTGTTGATGTTTTTCTCATTCGTAATTCTTAACCCTTGTGTGAGGTACACAAGGTACAAGGTATGCATTACTCAATTCTGTTTTCTGTTTGATACTGCAAGTATCATAATAATTATTATTATTGGGTTGATGGATCTCAAAACTGTTGATAAAAAGGATTTTTCAATTTCAATTTTCTTGTTGGTACGAAAACACATCAGACATCAGACATTACATTATAGGAAAATCCATATTATATAGGGTGTCTCAGAACTCAAAGCTCAAAACTTAGAACTCAGAACTCGAGACATAATGTGGTATGGCGATGGCGATGATGACTAACTATGTGATATTACATTTACCTTATAAAGTGAATTATAGAAAGTAGGACTTGGGTTTTCAACTCGATAGAAAAGAGTGCACACTTTATACTTTGTACAGTACACTCATTTATTATATGGGCACATGCCCAGTACACTCATGTATAGGCATGCATGTTACACACATTCCTTTTCATACATGCATCTTTGTACTTTGTACATTGTACATGTTACATGTATCACACAAAGTAGTTGAAGACACCTCACCTTTGGAGCTGTGCCTTTAACATTTAAATGTAGAAAAATCTATCCTTTCCGTCTCTGGTCAATCCTTTAAAGTTTCGTTTTCAATTTTCCATGAGATAATTTTAAAAGTAAAAACAAATGATGAATGACGACGCTGTCTATTCTCGATTCACGATTTACTATTTACTATCAACCTGTCACTTGCAACTCTAGACTCTAGATTATGGATAAAAATAAAACTTATTTATATATCTATAATCTATACACAGTCCAGCTCTTTGAAAAATCAGAAAATAAGAATGGTCTGTCTTTAGTCTTTAGGATTGTCGTCTGCCTTTTGTCTATATAAAAATTGTCGCCAGTCTTACAAAAGTATATGAATAAGCATAAAGATAGAATACTTGTATTCTTATACTACAGTATTATGCATATTTGTCACTTTTCGTTCATTCTCGTAACTCGTAACACTCTCATCACTCAATACTCAATAATAGTGAAATTGCTCTGTTGACAATTGAACACAAAATATACATGTGCTCAATGCATGCTGTGTGCTGTAGTACATAATGTTTGTATGTAGCTTGGTGATTTTTTCTTTTGATGGATGGAGAATGGAGACAAAACTTTACTTACTTCAAGTATGTAATAGACAGTATTATAATGTGAGTAAGTAGATACTTTGGAGTTCTGAGAACTTAAAAGTTAGAATAAGCCCTCGAGCAATGGGAATTCCAAAGTAAAGCAAGAGTGTATACATGTAAGCTCTTTCAAATCTTGATGAGTATAAATAAATATATACATAATAGTAGTAGACGGAAAGAGAAAATATGGTAATGATGACGTTATTGCGATGTTTCTTTCCTTCACAGGACAGAGTACATAGGTACATTTAACGTTCAATAGTCAATGCTTAAAACACAAAGCAAAGTAAAGACAGATGAATACATACATACATACATACACAATGCATACCTGTGGATTCGTACAATATTATTCTTATTATTATTTTACATTCATTCACAATAACCATTGTACATACTCATACTACTACCATACTACATACTACACGCAGCAACGAACCATGACTGTACGAAGCACAACAAGTCTTGTTAATACTATTATTGTTATTGTGTATACAAGTATACAGTGTACAGTTAGTACTCAATTCTTTCATTCAAGATTTGTAATGTTCATGTTACATATTACATGTACTACAACATAATATATTGGCGACATTGGGATCTCCCACTTTCTCTTCCCTTCCATTCTATTCATATATGTATATGTACAAAAAGCACTTGCTCATATTTACTATTTTACTAAATTAGTTGGGTTTTTGTCATTGCTGTCTTATTTTAAAGTTTACACATTTCCATATTGTTACATCAATTTTTTCTCAACTATGCAATTATTAAAGTTAGAAATTCCCAATGACAACAGAATTAGAATAAGAAATATTAAATCATGTGCTATATGTGACGAGTGATGAATGATAGATGATAGATGTACACATGGAAATTTATGATAAAAAATAAATGTAAAGGTTTTGTAATGTATAATGATTTTAATGTGTTTTTCACTTTATTTTTCTCTCTCTCTAGATGATGATGAGGACGAGGACGAAGAGGAAGAGAAGAAGCCGCCAGTAGTTGGGAAACCCAAAGGAACGAGCCCGAACGGACCAAAAAGCGGAGCTCATATTCATCTGTGGCAATTTCTAAAGGAGCTGCTTGCCTCCCCGCAACAGCACGGATCATGTATCAGATGGTTGGATCAATCCCGAGGAGTGTTCAAAATTGAGGACAGTGTCCGAGTTGCCCGGCTATGGGGACTCCGGAAGAACCGCCCTGCAATGAACTATGACAAGCTCTCTCGGTCCATCCGTCAGTACTACCGAAAAGGGATCATGAGGAAAACAGAGAGGAGTCAAAGATTGGTCTACCAATTTTGTCATCCTTATGGTCTTTGAAATTCCTTTTTGGGATGCACCACAGATAAACAATGTTGCTAAATTATTAGCGTATATCATTCCGTTACTGCAGTTTTATGCAGTGTTTTTTTTTCTCTTTATATAATATGTTGAGGCATCTCGGCACCTGGACTCGTGTGCATTGTATCAGTATGTGCAATGGGCAGTGTGGAGGCCCAGTGTGTCAGTGCCGGTAAGAAAGTGCAAGAGGGCAAGATTTGGTTTAATTCGATTTATTTTCGAATTTTTTTGATTTTCTGTTTTAAGTATACTACATTCTACACACATAGTATTGTAAAAACAGTACAGTTTGAGCCAGTGAGGAGGAATTGAGAATGGAGATTCAAGTTTATGAATCAAAATTCAAATTCAATGATGAGAGTGGAATGGAGTTGAATTGGACAGTTGAAAAACAAATGTCAAGTTAATGACAGGAATTTTTCAATGATTCATATATTATGTTTTGCCTGGCAAAAGGTCATTCTTTTCCCCGATTCGTAAAGTTATTATGAAAGAGGAAAGAACCCTTGAGCAGGCGGAATTTTGTTGTATGTCCGTTTTAGGACAGAGCTTTTCGTTATACATTATATATTTTAAAATGTATACGATACACGAATATAACAGTAATGTACAAAGTTTGTACATGTTATGCAACTTTTTTTTAAAAAAATATTTTTAATATTTTACAAGTATATTATGAATTACCTATGATGTAGTTCACGAGGGAACAGAAAGCAAAAGTGCCTTTCACCCCCTACTACAGAAATACTTACAACTTTTTTTAAACCACCAAATTTGTTACATAAATAAATATATACATGCAAAACGACAAAAATGCAAAAAAAAAACATGAAAAAAAGGTAAATATTAATCCCTGCTGCCTATAATATGTTATCTTCTGTATATCTATACACTTATTATAAAAAATTTATATTTTCTCATTTATAGCAGATATAATATGTAGAAAATAAAACTAGAGAATAATCGAGTACAATTGTTAAATATTAAAGTTGTATAGTTTTTTTTCAGTGGTGAATGAGATTGTCTAGTCTAATGACTAGATATAAAATATATACAAATAATAATATATATAATCATGCTTAAATATACAAAATAATACTAATTTTAATGTATAATATAATTATCACACTACACGTACATGTTCGCCCATTTCCACGTTCACGTTTCCCATACAAAATACATATAGATGTACTCTTATGTAAATGTATGAAATGTTAATTAAATATCAATTCAACCCTCATAATATCTTTTCTCTACATATATAGATAAAACAGTAACATATTTTACATCACATATATGTATTTTGTGTACTTGTTTTAATGATTGTAAGTTTATCTCTACTACTTACATACTTTAAAATGTAAAATACGTGTAAGAAATAGAATATATATTGAATATACTGAATACTGAATACAATTTTTGAGTTTTAATCTCGTATACAAATATATTATAGCTTATAAAGCCTAAACATTAAACATGTACGGTAAATGATATAATGATGTGTTTGTATGTAAATGATACGAATAATAATAATGTTGATAAGTACAATGATTACAGTTAATAATACATATTATTATTATTATGTTTGTATACTCACAGATAAAGATAAGTCGAATATTTTATATAATAATATTATGTGCACTTGTACAAATTTACTACGTATGTATGTTTTTGTCTCTTTGTATTATACTTATATCTGTTATATATACATAATATCATGTTCTTTTAAAAATAATCAAATATACATAATACATATACCTAGATGTACAATATATATATATATAAATGTGGGGACGAAAAAAGAAACTTAACTACCCTTTTCTGTTTAAATAAATAAACATTGAATATTAACTCTGACAAATTATATACTTTATAACCTTTGATTGAAGTATTTTTTTTATCTGCCATCATTTCCAGTTTCCAGTATTGATAGTTTCATGCATATACTCCATAATGCATAACACATGTGATAACACAGCACATATATTCATATATACACACGCTGTTCTTATCTACACATGTTATAATGTTGATTTAGTTTTAAGTACTTTTTTTTCGTTGTTGTTGCCATTATTGATTATTGATTATTCTCATTCATAATTCTCATCACTAATAACTAATCAATTTATTTTGAAGAAAAGAGACAGCATTCTAGAATCTTCACAAAATAATCAAAACTCATAAAATGTACACGTCTATATGGAAAAAGTATGTGATGCAAATGTAAATGAGATGACTTTTTAAATTTTAAATGTTCATAATAATTTATAATAAATGGTGATGGTGGTAATCGATAATTCAGTGGACTGAACAGAAACGAACAAGTAGTAAGCAATAAGCAATACATTAACCCAAATCAATGAATAAACTACATAAACACAAAAGAAAACAAAATACTAGATGCATAATGTCCTATTATAAGACCTTTCACGTTGAACGAGAATTTTGTCTGGCAGATGAATGTATATATGTATAGTTAAATACCTGGAACAAGTTCAACATATTGAAGTAAACATGTTTTTTTTTCGTTTCAATTCTTTTCATCAAGTAGATAATATTAGGCCAAGTTCATTGAAAAATAAAAGCATACATAAATAAATACACTTGTTTTTGTTGTGTATATTTTTATACAATATTATTTTGTGTTATGCACTGATATGCGTGTGCACATTTTGTGTATTATTCAAAGACACAAGCCACGCACACATTAGTATAACTAACAAATAATATGTATTTCTGACTACACATGAGTAAATTGGATTTGATAAATCAGTTTATTGGCATCGTTTTCATCCTTAATTTGTTTCGTGTTTCTTGTGAGTGGACTTTGAGCCTGTGCTTATTATTTTATTATTATTATTTACTTGTGCATGTAAAAATAATATTACTTGGATGTTATTATCTACAGGGATAATGTAGATGGTACAAAATAACAGCTGAGTTGTTGTTTTGTTTTGCTAGCATCTTAACTCTTAAAACTCTCATGTATATTATATACGTATCAGTGAACAAGATTGTGGGTGCGTGGGTAATTGAGAATTATTAAAGACCCGCATAACACATTAGAAAAATTGGCATCACAATCTTTCGTTTGTACTTATACATTTTTCATTGTTTTTATTTCACCGTACTTTGAAAGCACCGGATTTAAGTAAAATTCAAACACACATACAAGACTCATATGTAGTTTTTAAATGGACTACATTTTGAAAATAAATAAATAAGTAATAAAGTATTCAAATAAGTATACACCATAGTATAACAGTATAATAATTAATAAATAATGATTACATTAACTTGATCTATATGTTATCTCTCATTCTCACCTACTACACAATAAACAAACTTTGGCACAATATATCATTGAAATACTAGGAAATAAAGATCACAAGAAAAAAGCATGAGATGAAAAATCTTATTCAGATTTATACGATAATATCGATAATATATAAAATTGAAGGAATAAATTAATTACATAAATACATGCAATTCAATAATGGCGAGAAATTGTGATATTTTGTTTCAAAAAAAATACATATACATCTAATACAAATCTAAGTTCGTGTTTGTTGGTAAATTCGTTGTTTGGATTATTATTCGTTAAATACAAATATTACGAACACGATAACTATTATTATTGTAAGTAAAATCTTGCGAGTACAGTTAGTAAATGTTATACGTTTCGTTGCTTTTGATGCATTATTAATCTCTCTATAAAAACATATTATACACACGAGACGTGAGAAAAATGTACAAAATAGTTGAAGATTCTCATGTGTCTTGTGTCAAAAAAATCTCTTAATCTTACAAATTACAAATGTGATTTAATTATTATTGTACTTTTAATGACATTCATTACTGTGACGGTCTTAGTTTTTCTTTTCTCATTTATATATATTTTAAAAAATACCGACTTTTATTTCTATAAAGGCAGTTTTTAAAGTCACTCGAAAATATTAGGAGGTGAACAAAGAACAAACAAGCTGTGTCCTTTGTACTCTGTTGCGAGTTGAGAGAGAGACTCAACATTATTTAACAGTAATCGGTTAGTTAGTTAATCATTTAAGGGAAATCTCAACAATTGCTCTAATTACTAATTATTATTATCATCCTTATTTCTTACTGATCTAGCACAAGAACAAAATATACCTACATATATATATTTGGCATCTATACTATAAAACTGACTCATATCTCAAATCTTATGCGTATTTTAACTAACCTCTCATGTGTTGTACAAAAGTTGTTTTTAAAAAAAAAGTCTCTCCGCTTCTCAGATACAAAAATTTTCAATTTTCAATTTGCATTAGCTGCATAATGTGTAATGAATATTGTAAAAATACACAACATTCCATATATGTATATACCTATTAATATTAAGTACACAAGAATAAATTGTGTCACTTATTGTTAGCTGCCACTATTTTATATCAGACATTTTACAAATACTTTTAAAGATCTAGATAATATTATATTGTATACATTTTATACATTAAATACATTCAAGTTTCTGATGAATGTATAAAAACTTTAGCCGCATATTATACATTGTTCTTTTTGGCAGGAAAACAAAACAGACACACGTACCTTTTGTCATTGTTTTGGATTAATTACTGACTTTGATTGGATTTTTACAAGTCTGCAGGATCCGGTGTCTTCAACTTGATGTAGAGGCATGTGGAAAATATGATTCCAATGACTTGAAGAATACAAAGACCTAATCCAGCAATTGTAAGGTAACCAAGATGATCTTTGATTGTACCACTCAGTTGTCGGACGCAACCACTGTAATAGATATTGGATGGATGAGCTCGTATTCCACAGCCTTGGGATTCTGTTTTACAACAGGAATCTGGAACAGAGTTTTCTCCAGCTAATCCATCAAGTTTCCATTGACTTGCAGCCCAATCCTCAAAAGAGATGACACCACAACATTGGAAGTCCCTTTGAAGTTTATCAATGGCAATGGTTTTGGGCTCATCAATTCCATACGAGTCAATAAAAGTAGTATTCAAAGATTTTTTCAAATCTTGGTAGGCTTGTTCTCTATAAATGTAGGCAAGAATACCAGCCTTGGCCTCCAAAAGGAAGATGAGAAGGAGAAGCAAAATGTAGATGAGAAGCATACATCGGTCACTTTTCTTTATTCCACAGCAACCTTTTTGTAGTAAAAGAAACAAGACAGAAATAAGGGCAAAGAAATGGTCATTATTATTATTACTATTCAATTATTCAAATATATGCATTTATTATGATAGATGATGAAGTCATATTTATTTTTAGTACTTTTTTTTGAGTGGAAAGTAAACATGATGTGTATTATTTTTTTTATCATTACTATTTACTATTCATTGATCATACTATATTATATTTTATAGTAACAAGTTATACAACCAAGTTCTCAATTTTGACAGCTATACATACTTGAAAGTTGAGAGTTTTAATTTTAATTGATTGATCATTGATACTTACCAATCACACAAGCAATAAGTACGAAGACCCCAGCACTGACCAACAGATAACTGGTCAAAGGATAGGACACACTGGAAAGTAGTGAGATAAAATTATGCTCCGAAATAATGGACCATACTCCCACACCAAATACAATAATTCCTCCACACTAGAAAAACGAACAAATTAAAAAAGATCCCACAATTTAATAATACTAATCAATACCAATTCAAATGTTAAAGTATTTGTTACTTATTTATTCTTTTTTGTATCAATTACGAAAATGATTTTCTTTTTTTTTACCAGGAAGAAAAAGTTGAAAATGTAGAGATAGTTCTTCAAAAGGCTTTTTGAACACCAGCCTTCATCTTTTTGATACTTTGCAGAGATCGGCATTGCTCCTCTTTTTTTTTTTTTACTTCTCCTCTGTCTCCTTTAAATCCTACAAAGAAAAAGAAACATGTTAAATGCACACATGAAATTATAGTTTGATGCTAGAATACATTTTACTAGCTGAGCTTAAATTTATAGTGTAAAAAATATTATAATAATATTGTTCATGTCTACAATATCATATGCACTTCTAATACATACATATATACAATAACTAAATGGGAAGGTATTTAATTGGATTACTGCCAAGTTAAAAAGGTTAAGAGACAATAAAAACTGAAAAATGTTTACACCGATTCAAGCCTATATTATTATGTATTAAATGTTTGTATTCTCATGAAAATTGTAACACAAAATAATAATAATAATATATATACTTATTCTGATAACTAAAATATATTGTTATTTAGTGTCATGTAGTGTGTATTACACACTGTTTTTGGAGTAAAGTATTTTTCAATTTCATTTTATTATATTCAGAGAGTCAATGTCAAGAAGTGAAGAAGCATGGCAGGAATTAAGTTAAATTTAGTTTATATTTGGAGTCTTTATATAATCCTTCATTTACAATTTATCCTCTTTACAAATTCGCAAATGGCATCAGTGGGGAAATGCCCCGAGAAAACTATTAATCAAAGTATAAGTTTGAGAAAGGTAAGCAAATATAATTGCTCTTTAAACTATAACATGTAATGAAGTGTAAAATGGAAAGTATACCTACTTATATTTTAATGATCTAGAATCTAGATAAAAACTACAAAATGTTAAAGCAAATATAATTCTATCCATCTATATATTATATACAGTTGGCTGGAACCTGGTATGAAATAGAAAGAAGTCCATCTTTGACAGAATTTCCATTAAAATGTGTAAATGTGAATCTTTTACAATTTTTTAATGGGGAAGCAACTGCAAAATTCAACTCAATCAATCGCTTGTAAGCACACAATTTCAAGTTATCATTTATACTTAATAAAACGGTTGCATAAAACGATCTTAATACTACTGAATTCACAGTTTGTATATATTACTGATAATAATAATGACAATTTTTCTGTCTCATTTTCTTAAAGTACAAAGGACAAATTACAAATGCCTGGAAAAGCAAATGCACAGGCAAATGCACGACAAACTGGGAAATTTTTAGCCATCATTCCTGATTTTCCAGAGTATACAGTTCAAGTTTTAGATACTGATTTTGAAAATTATGGAATAATTTGGTCTTGTATAAATTATGAAGCAAATTTTCATTCAGGTGAGTAATTTTTGACTACTTTAACTTGTTTAAAAATACTTGAAATTCTTTTAAATGATAATTGAAACTACATTTTTATTGTAAAATTCTTGGTCAGAAAATTTGTGGGTCTTTGGACGTCGTCGAAGATTACCAGAAGAAATTCAAAACATTGTCAGTGATGCAGTCCGTAACTTTGGTCTAACCCATTTAAAACTTCAACCATCTCCACAAAAAGGCTGCAAATGATACATGTTTGATATTTTTTGATGTAAAATAGTTTAGCGTATAATGTTTAACAAAAAGTTATAATACTAAAATAGATTAAGCTTTTGTAACATCAGAAGAGTGTAGAGTGGGCTTGTGTATATATAAATTATTGTATGTGTGAATGAGATTAGTCCTAAATAATTTGATAAATTAAGCATAGTAGTTTGTGTCACTTTAATATATTAGTATAATATTACAAGTGTCATGTAATCCTGAACTATCCATTTACAATTTATGTAATACATAATACACATACACTTCTGAATGACATGTGTGTATTTATGATATTTATAGTGCTGTGCTACTGCACACCTGTAATTTCTAGCGTTTAAGTGTCAATAACAAACATTGACCATTACAGAATATTTACAAGTTTTACCAGTACAAGATATCTAGATATATATTATTTTAATGTTTACACAGCAAAATTCTATGAACTATGAACAACTTTTTCTTTGTGTATTTATAATATTTATTTACTGTGACACTACAGTACAGACACTTCATAGTTAAATAATTCTTTTAGAATCTATAGAATAAACAATTTACTTACAATGTCACTTCACACCTCCAAAATTGTGTCCACTGTCCAATGTCCGGTGACAACAAATAATAATAACAAAGGAAGATCACTGTTTGGAATTCACAATCTTTGCGTGGGCGTACTTTTTTTTTCTCAATTTGAAAATCTTCCCCCCTTTGGACTTTGTGCTTTGGACGACGGAGGAGAGATCGAGCTGAGATGGAGGTCTAAGAAAAGAACGGTTGGAATTGTAAATGAGGAATCTGAGACGTTTTATTCATCAGTTTTTGGCTTTGGTGTATTTTTAATGCATTTTCCAACTCAATAACAAACTGATGACAATAAATCACACAGACTTAATTTAAAAAAGCTGATCAAAGTTGTTTAATGAAAAATCAGCTCTTACTTTTTATTTAAAAGCAGGACTATTTCCTATTCTCTTAAAAGTTTAGTGGTAAAAAGGTCAGAGGTTGGAGGAGTTTCATCATCCAATGTTTTTTTGAATTTTAATATCATTACGAATTTTTTCTACTTTATCTTTATTTTCTTTATCATGATGATGATGATGGTCTTTTTTCTTTTCAATAATATTTATTTTTCAGCATTAAATATAATTGGAATGGAAGCTAAAATAACTTAAAGTAGACGTATGAGTACCGAAGATGGAGTTGAAATTTCATCTGAATCCAGAGGTCCTGATACTATCAATACAATTTTTGACCGGATGTTTGAATGAGCAAGAAGAAAGCAGAAAGAAACAAGAAAGGGGAAAACCCTATAGGAGATAAAATAGAGGACTCCAAGACTCCCAAGGAGCACATAAATCAAAGAATTATGACACATATAAATAGAAAACAAAATGCACACGGAATTTATCTCCTATTGTATTTATAATATCTATATCTGTTTGTCGTCTGTACAGGGTTACCCAAAAAAATGAACCCCTTTTTTTCTATCATATTTTCCATCACGCTTTTTGTTATTTGTATCGAATTTATTCAAAATACAAATGGTATTAGTTAATGACCAACATACCTCAGCTAAAATATATCGGAAAGATCTTATGCAGACCACATGTAATAATAATGAAATATTATGGAAAAAAGAAGCATGTTGTGGTTCTTGAAACAACCTGTAGTATTTCATATTATAATGTACAATGTACACTGTATATATACTGTGTACATGGTACATGAGTAAAATAGTCACATATAAAATACAAGATAAAAGATACAAGGGTCACATCGGCACAATAACGAGACAATACAAATACAACCAGCGAGCTCATTCATGACTACTATGTAGGAAAAAGCTATGCGTTTACATGTATTATTTATATATAAGTCCAAACATTTCGGCTGATAATTTTTTCCTTTGCTCTTTCTCCTCTCTTATCCATGCATCTCTAGAATATTTATATTATAGCATGTTATGATTTTGTGTATACGCACCAGTTTCTTTTACTTCATATTTCATGCAACATGGTTTATGGCAGAATGCAAAATGCATAATGTATTTTTTGGTTGTTTTCTAATATATATAGAATATAGAAGATTTTAAAAGTATAAGAATATCAAATATTCTACATGTATTTATATCATTTCATATTCGTATATATACAATGAGCAAGTACACACATTGTATAAAAAAGAAAGCACCAAGGAAATAATTTATTTATGTCTTTTTTTTATGTTTGATAATATCTATTACTTGTCTCATAATATTCCGTTGTCCTACATCTATAGAAGCTGTCATAAGAATACAATGGATTACAAAAATGAAAACAATGACACTCTTTTCTATTTCCTATTTGCATTTTTTTGTACAAAAGAGATCATTTTATTTTATTTTTGTCTATTTCTTAAGACCATTTTATATTTTATAAAAAGGGGAAAAACAGACTGAACAGCTTTTTGAAAAGTATAGACAAAAAATCATTAGGATAATTGTCGAAAAGACGTATTTTTACAATTTATCCACCCACAATCTAGAATCTAAATGTACAATATCCATTCAAGTGTACATATTATGTATTACACAACGTGGGAACATGGGATGTGAAGAATAGAGGAGAAAATTGGACTATTACCGATTACCGCTATTCTCTTATGTTGGAAACTCTAAGTAAATGTCTATGTGCAATTACAGTTCTTGGAAGTTGACACACACACACACACACACACACACGAGTCTATAATAGACAAGTTCTCTAAGGACGCTTTTGTTCTACAGTCTTTAGTCTACAGTTTGTGGAAGAAAAGTTCAAACTTTCTTTATTCCTTTCTTCCTTTTTCTTTTGTTGCCGGCGGTGAAAGAAGGAGGAAGAAAGGAGAAAAAAAGAGTAAAAGAAACAAGTGAGAAAGAGAGTGTAAGAGTAAAGAGTATGATCAAACTTTAGATTTTGTTAGATTATCGATGATAGGTCCCTTGTTCCTCGCCTCTTACTTTTTTACCTGTTGAAGGTGTGCTGTATGCTGTATGCTCCATGCTCCATGTTCCGTGTTAAAGGCGTACGTTTTGTACTTGTGTATAGCTACCTACTAGCACGTCCCACGTACTATACACTGTGTAAAGGATTAAAGTTTGGAAGGGAAAACAATAGGGGAAAAAATTACTCACTTTATAAATCTAACACCTATTATTTTTGAAATAAAAAACGACATGGTCCTAAAACTCCTGAAAGCTGAAGCTGAAACTGAAACTGAAACAAAAGTTGAACACGATGAGAGTACATAAAATACAATATAAAGTATAAATAAATACAAGGACCAACGACGTAACGACAACGGCAACGACAACTCCGACTACGACTAAAAGTCTTTGGGCTGTTAAAGTTTAGATGGATATTTTTTCAACACGACCGCATGAACAAATACAATATAACACACATTACACATGACACATAATACATATATGTACCAGAGCTCCAGAATCTAAAACTCTGTAGCTATAAACTGGAGACGGTAGACGGATAAAAGACCGCCCTAATTATAACTTTGATACATGTAAGACGATGGAAAACTCAAGTTTCAAATTAGTTGTAAAAATTTCCAAGTTTTCCACGTGTGTACATTTACATGCAAATACATACAAAAATTTAGATGTGACGGCTAAAAAAAGACGTAGACCCTAGACCGAGAAATAAATAAGCTGCCTAATTTCTAATTCCATGTACAATACAGTATGTTTTATGTTTCATGTTTTATGGAGAATGGAGACCACAGGAACTATATACAGTAACACAATACAATTTGGGATTGATATATCGAGAATCGAGAATTCCGAATTCAGAATTCAGAGTTTTGTGTAGTAAATTAATGTACATTTATTACGTTTCTCCGAATATACATAAAATGTGTATTGTACATGAGACCAGGATAAAATTTTTATTATATTGTGCTCTCCCATTATGTGTGTGCGTTATATGTTACATCGTATGTATTATGGATGGATGTTCAATGTTTAGTCATCAAGTTTCATATTTCAAGTGCCCATTATTTCATGTAGCGTAGACCAATTTCATATGCAGAATAAATATGAAATGCATTACAATGTATCCATTTTATCACAAAACTGTGTTCCGTATATATACAATATACATAATACTTATAAAAAATACACAATAGATTTTTTTCTACCACATTCACGTTCATACGCTATTTTCTATTTTGCATGTCCTGTGTTAGAAGCTAGAAAAGCACCATGTACAATGTACAATGTACATTGTCCATCTACATTCTATGTACATGAGCTATAAATTGTATTGAAATAATCAAGGATTCAGAGAATGTGATGTGATGTCCATATCGCATGTTTTTTATTGGTGTAATTTATTTGATTATTTGCATATTCATGCGTATTATACAGTCACAAAATGGACATTATTATGACTAGGCTCTGGACTCTGGGCTTTATATTCTAGATTCTAGATTCTAGATTCTAGCTACTCTGATAAGATGAATTAAAGAGTAGTAAATTGCTTTCATAAATATCACGGGGTATACCTATTACCTATTATTTCAAGATACACATACATTATCCCTCTTCTTCTACACATTCTATACCTTTCACCATTCTTTTTTCATGTGGTATAAACTTTATCTAAACTATAATAAAACCCGTATGTGGTGGCGTCATCGGGTCACGCTTTTTCTAAGACAAAACAACACTACTAGAGCTAAGAGAAATGGCTATTACTCTGGCTAGGAGAAATGGCTATTACTCTGGCTAAGAGAAATGGCTATTACTCTGGCTAAGAGAAATGGCTATTACTCTGGCTAAGAGAAATGGCTATTACTCTGGCTAAGAGAAATGGCTATTACTCTG
>JABASP010003089.1:0-15859 GCA_019776565.1 Sminthurinus signatus | reverse complement strand
AGTGTGGACGTGTGTACACTGTACACTGTACACTATACAGTGTACATCTATATGTGATATGTGCGTACGGTGTAAAATGAGGTTTCTTTCTAGGTCTTTTTACTTTTTGACTCTTGAATCTTGAGCCTTGATAGAAAAGTCGTTAGTTTGCTTAGTTTCCTTTCCTTTTCCCCTGGGAGATTTCTCAACTTCCAGTTCGCAGCTCCTTGGCTCTTTGGTTCTTTGGCTCTTTGACTTGTTTCATTTTTTTCCACTGTCTTGAAGAAACGGGGCAAATTGGATCATAAATCTGTACATTGTACATTGAACATGTTGAGTTGTAGAGTTGTAGATAGAAAAGATAGAGATTTTTACGCAATTTCATTCTGATTTCCATTCCCATTATCTTTACATATCTACACATGTACATTTGTACATTTGTGCACAGTTCACTTACACGCATATTCATTACATTTTTACGCAGTACAAAATCCATTAGAATATAATATATAGGATATAGAATAGAACAGCAACTATCTGAACTCTCGTCTAAAATATACATCTGCAATCTTTAATCCTCAATCTCCAGTGTAATGTGCGTCTAAGTACAACATTACATTTTACATTAGAATGTGACGACCCCCAAAAGAGAAATGGAAAGTTGGTCTTTCAATGTCATGACTCCGTTCGTCTTTCGTCACACTGACACACTCTCCGTATCAGTATCATGTACAGATAAACACTGGAGACTCGAGGCTGGAGACTGGAGACCACGTGTCTCAACTTACTGGAACAAGATACGAGATACGAGCTACGAGCTACGCAATTTTCTCAATCTTGAATCCCAATTTCAAAATCAAATGTCTCTGTGGTATCTGAACCAGATTTACTTGATGTGGAATGTGGGATGGAGAAAATGGAATACGCAATACGCAAAATGCCATATACACGACTGGATTAAAATGGACATTTGTAATTCCTACATGTTGTGAACATTGTGAACAAGTGACATTGTGAATTGTGAGAAGGAGTAAAAAAGTGTGTCAGACAAAATGGGAAATGTCAATGTTGAATCTTGAATGTTGAATCTTGTTTCTTAAGAATGAGGATGAACAAGAATAATGTTGTTTTTACACGCATCACCAATCACCATAACCCATAACAGAGCAGAGTCAGTTTAGACTAGACTTTTAGGCGGTCCAAAAGTGATGAGGAAAAAAGTATAAAAATCATCATCATCATCTTTATGAATATTTTGTATTTTGAACAGAATACAGAATACAGAATGAGGAATGAGGAATGAGGACAGATTTTCCAGGGATTCGTAATTCGTAATATTTACTCAAAGTTCATTGGTTTGGTTATTTAGAACAGAATTTCATAAAATTTGTGCGTAATATCTACAATTTTTTATAGACATGTAAATAATACGTCATTCATAAATCATAAATCATAATAAATAATAAATAATAAAGCGTAGTACATTATGGATCATGTATGATTGATATTGGATATTTGGCATTTTGCTTTCTTCGTCTTTCTTCGACTTTCTTCATGACATTTTTTCAAAATGCAAAATACATCCACGCATCAAAATTCAAAATTCAAAAGGAGTGTGCGGAGAGAAGAAAAAAGTAGGAGAAACCAGGAACCCTCTTTTTAAGCACAGTTGACACATATTGACATAATATGTTGTAATAATGTGTAGGTAGACATTTTTCACAAAGCCAGGTTTCCATGAAAAAGTAATCGACTTTTCATGGTAAACTCCTTCATTTTCCAGTCAATTAATTTCAGTCTCCACTACTCTCACAACACACACAACACACAGTACACAACCTAACCATACGCTAAACACTAGACACAAAGGTAACGTAGTCACTACTCACTACTCACACTAGGATTCGGGAGCCATGTTATTTTTCATTTTCTTCCTTCCAGTAAAAAAAGCTTTCAAATTTGTTGTACATTGTATTTTCTACTTTCAGTTCTGGATTCTTGATACTCTAAAAAGGTGGAAAGTCACAAACTTGACAATGGTGAATGATTCGAAAATTCCAAATTCCAAGTAGGACGAAGGACGAAGGAAAGGAGTGCAGATTCAAATGTGCGTAACTACTAGTTTTCATTCATCTAGTTTACATTCTGCTCCCATTCATTCTATTTTCCACGACTCTGGATGCTGGAGTGTGGAGTGTGGAGCGTGGAGCGTGGAGCGTGGAGAGCAGAAATTTTGTGTAATGTGTAATGCACGAGCAGTGTTCAATATTCAATATGTCCAATATGTTCAGTGTTCACTGTTCACAGTTCACAGTTCTTGCTAATCTAATATTGAACAGTTGCTGAGAACTGAGAATGAAAAGGAATGAGAGGGAAAATCAACTCTAAAGGCTTTCTCTCTCTTTCTCTCTTTTCTTCTGTTTCCATTGTTAAAAATATTCTGTAATGTATTTTGTGTGTTGGAGGTTGTAGAGTTCAGAGTTCAAAATTCAGAGGTTATAGATTATACATACGATACAAACACGGTGAAAGAAGTATAAAGTATGAAACGCGGAGAAGCAAAATGGGAGTGATAAAGTACCGTAATAATATAATAAAATGTAATATGCATACAACATACAAGTGCGCTAAAAGGTGTGGAAAAAATAAATGTCATATTATCATAATAATAATACTTTATGCATCCACTTTACTAAAATCCCATTAAAGAGACCCACTCTTCATCACTTATTTTAAGGTGTATATCTATTTGGGTACTTTTGGCTCTGTCCCTCAAAAGTGTACTACTATATAAAATTCCTATTTACTTTATAGTGTACATTTACACGTACACTTTTTACCCTTTTACACATTGCCAACTTTCTCCATTGAGTGTTTAGATTTTAGAGTCGGATCATAAATCATGTTATTTATGAATTCTATAGAATATTGTGTATTCCTTCTTGTCTTTTGTTTTCAGGAGATGAAAATTGAATTCCTCTTCCAGAGAGCGTTGTTCTGACAAAGTAACAAAAAGAATACATTAAAAACTCTAAATTGTATCAATTATTCTAGAACCCAATCCTCAAAAAAGGCAAATTTTAAAAAGAAAGCAATGACATGATTTTTGAAATGATAAAAGTTCAACTCAAGTCTCCACGAACTGTGGAAGTGACATTTTCTCCTTTTTAGGAAGCAAAGCTGAGCTGTTTTACTGTTTAACTCGTATCTGCCGTTATAAAAATTAGTATATTTGGAGTCATTTTAACTCGTTAGTTGCGCCATCTAGCGGCAACTTTTGTAACTCATTAGTTGCGCCATCTAGCGGTAACTTTTGTAACTCGTTAGTTGCGCCATCTAGCGGTAACTTTTGTAACTCATTAGTGGACAAGGTTTAATAATTGATTACATATGAAAAGACCGAAAAAAAAGACCAACGACAAAAATACCTTCGTATTCTATCATAGAGTATATATAAAGTAGAGGGAGGATGGCAAGCTAAAATCATGAAGTCAACAAATCCTGACGGTCCGCAGAAAAACACAGATGAATTCTTCTGGCGGCACGAATTTTTCTTTTCATTGAAATTGAAATTTTTCAGAAAACGTCGTAAGGATGGACTTACCTTTTCTACAGTCCACCTTGCATTATGTTTCTATGCTTTTCCCAGACTGTCACCCAGTCGATATTACATAGACATATAATATGCAATTGAAACTACAGTCATACGTGTTCTGTGGGGTTGCCATGGAGAAAGGATGGACAACAAAAACTTTGAGAAATGCAATCATGCACGACATTATTCATTTGTAATTTGTATTTTGTATTGATACTTTACTAGTTTTAATGTGATTTGTGATCTGTGACAATATAAAATACATGTATACGTTACATGTATTTTATAAGAATTGAGCGTGAAAACGCTGAGCAATTACATTTGTTATTATAAATTATGTGTTGAACATTTTCAAAACATTTACCGTTGCGTTGTATACTGTCTTTGGTATTTGGTCTAGAGTTTAGAACACATAACAACACAAAAGGTACATAAAGATAATACCTACAGCAAATTAATATTTTTGTGATTTCTTTCTACTTCTATTTACCATAATTTTCTTTACGTTGTACGTTGTATGACACGACGTGTGCACAAAGAGCCCCGTCTCAAATTTATGAAGAACTTACCTTAGAAGTTAAATAATAAGGAATTCAGTAATCCTTCACCTATTGTTCTCTGTTTCCGCCCTTCCTCTCATTATTTTCCAAGACTTTAAGGTTGTAAATATTGGAAAACTGCAAAATACAGAATGGAAACTTGGAGTGCACATAGAATCGTAAGCAGGGCAAGTGAAAAGAATAATAAAGTCGTACAAAAATTTTTTCCAGTGCAGGACTCTAGTTCCAGTTCATTACAGATTACAGATCATGTGTATAAATATATTGCAGAGTGTTATATACATGTTATATTAGGTACATTAAGTTTGATAATGTCCTTTTTTTGTAATTTTCAGTAACACCAAGAGTTTGCTATGGTGAGTTCTGTGTACTCCTGACCTTGGAGTACGTATACTAATAAAAAGCATAAAATATAATATGGCAAGTAGGAAGGTCGAAAAACTAACCTGAACTTTTATTCATTTAGCAACCCGATTATTTCTTTGCCATAATCTTTAATATTTTGTAATGAGAATTTGATGGACTGGCGACTGGACTGGCTTATAATAATTACCCTAAATAATAATATAGTCTGTCATCTATCAAATGGCAAATGGTGTCTTGACAAAGTTCTCATACAATTTCAATTTAGACCCATAATATAGAATGTATAGAAAGTTGTTTCTTTGAAAAATGTCCTGACGTTGCTACGGATTTTACGGAAAAAAGTTCAATTTTGCATGACATGCATGTCATGACATGCATGTCATGACATGCATGTCATGTATGTGGTTAATTTTTTGATCTTTTAATACTGTGGCTGTGTGTGTATTAGTGTGTAGTATATTATGCATTATGTAAATGTAATTTTGTACATTCATTCACCTGTACGCATTGTTGTTTACACATAAAAAAATAAAAATAGGGATTGCTTTCACTGCTGAGGAAACTGGCAGTTCATACTGCCGCTGGAAGCGGAGTTTCTCAGTATAGAATCCTTCTTTTGGGGCTGGATAATGCAGGAAAAACAACTCTCCTTAAAATGTTAGCAAATGAGACGGATGATCACATGAAAACTAGTCCTACTCGAGGATTTAATGTCAAAACGGTCCAGACCGATTCTGGATTCCGTTTAAATGTTTGGGATGTCGGAGGACAACGAAATATTCGACCCTACTGGACTAATTATTTAGAAAATGCGGATGCTCTTGTGAGTACCTATACCATAAAAACATTTAACATTTAACATGAATACTAATAATTAATAATTATTGAAAATAGTTATTATGCTTTATATGTTCAAATTACAGGAAAAATAATGTACTTTTGAAGTTTGTGTATTTTTTGTTTGAAATCCCGATTTCTTTCCTACACATAGATTTATGTGATTGACAGTGCAGATAAGAAGCGATTGAATGAGAGTGGAGAAATATTATTTGATTTACTAGAGGATGAGAAAATGGCAGGAGTTCCACTCATCATTTTTGGTAATAAACAAGATTTAGTAAAACATTTAACATTAATAATAATTGTTATTATGTATTATAGTGTACAATATTCAATAATCATAAACAAATGATTTACTTTTGAAGTTTGGGTGTTTTTTTTTCTTTCCTACCTAATAGATTTATGTGATTGACAGTGCAGATAAGAAACGATTGAATGAGAGTGGAGAAATATTATTTGATTTACTAGAGGATGAGAAAATGGCAGGAGTTCCACTCATTATTTTTGGTAATAAACAAGATTTAGCAGATGCAGCATCAACAGCGGATATTGCTAGATCATTAAATTTACATACAGTTAGAGATCGGGCTTGGCAAATACAAGGATGTAGTGCTGCAACTGGTGAAGGAGTTCAGGTAAAAAGTTTTAAGTCTATCTTCTTTCCTTTTCTTCTCAATTGAATTGTGTAATGTCAAATGTTATTTGTTATCTTTTGAAATATTAAATACACATGTATGTATGTGTATACATATATTGCATAATATATTACAGAATGAACTTGATCCATTAATTTTTAATTGTATGTCTTTTAGGATGGAGTTGAATGGGTTTTAAAAGCGATTCGGAAAAAGTAAAAACAATGGAATTTTGGAGTGCTTAGGTCAAACTTTGAACTACCTTTATCCTTCAGACATTTTTACAATCACAAATTACAAGCTTTATATATATATATCATATGTCATATGTATACTCAATCTACAATCTATATTATAATACATAGGTTAGGACTTAGAATCGTGGTTGAACATTTATAACGTTTTGTAACGAATTTTTGCAGCCTTTTTTTTGCAAATGTTTGTTCTTGTTTTTTCTGTTGTTAGTTATTGACAAAAAGTACTGAGTACTGAGCTTCTAATATACTTTTATGTTTTACGCATTATCTGAATCAAGCAAATATATAGTCAAATAAATCGGAATTTACACTGTAACTATTACACTTAAACGTAAGGTGAAAGTGGCTTTCTTCTTTCTTCTACCTTTCTTCAAGTGACACAACCAGAATTTTCTGCTTTCAATGGCGATATATCTAAAATCGTCCCAAAGTGAGGATTTTTGACTTTATTTCTTTCTGGAGTAAGAGATTAGTTTTAGACGTGCAACCTTTCACAATTTACAATTTAGTTTCAAAAAATACCTTAGCTTTTATAATAATGAGTATTTATTATTTATTATGTAAGGGATATTTTGTCTTCTCTAAAAACTCTGAAACCCCCAGATCTTTTGTCTTTTGTGTCAAAATCACTTAAATCGAGGTAATAAAGTCCTCTGAATGTCATCGGAAGTTTCATCCTCCAAGGTTTAATGCATAGTGCATAGCTCATTTACTTTCTCTCATTAATATTACGAGTTACGACTTAATCTTATGTAGGACTCTCAAACACACATATCTACAATTTCTACAGAGCTACTTTCATGTTATATTTGTTATATGATCAACTAGCTGAACTGAGTAGGCACTTTCAATTTCGATTTATTTTCAAGTCATTGGGTAAAAAAGGCTGTGGGCTGTACGGATGAAAGGTTAGGTTGGCGAAGGTTGGCGAAGGTTGGCGAAGAGCTGGTGAAACTGTTAAAAGTCGACTTGGACTTTGGACTTTGCTGTGGATTTTGGATTGTGGGCTGTGGATTACAAAGAAACTTTGTATAATGGAAAAGGAAATGTCATCAGATCAACCAGGACCAGAACCAGTAGTAGAACTAGGCAACTATAATCGGAATCGGAATCAGAATCAGAATCAGAATCAGAATAAGAGTAACCACGCAAGTAACAAGGAACAATATGTAACGTGTAATGTCAATCACTAAACTTGAAAGCTTGAGGGCTTGAAAGCTAACAGCAAGTTGAGTTTTGAGTTGGAGAGTTCATCGAAGTGTTTTTCCTTTTCTCTTTTCTCTTTTCTCCTTTCTCCCTTTCAGAGCTTCGAGGAAAAGTTTCTGCTTCACATGAAACTTTCTCTCTCTCTACTTTTGTACTTTTGACTTTCTCCCTTTCTATGTAAAATGTACAATGTACACATTCTCCGTGATCTCGTATGCAACACATTATTACAATACACAATACACAATACAATGGAACAGAGCAGAATAGAACACAATATGAAACACGTGCAAATACTTGTTCTTGTTCTTGTATAGAAATATCACCAATGCTAATGGCAAACTGAAATTCACAATTTCCCATTCACAATACACATCATAAGCGTGATTACACCAAATGAGTGTGGACCATTCAATTTCATTCTAATCTCTCATCTTAATTTGAACTCACGTTGGATAACGAGGAACGAGGAAAAGTTGATTGTGACTCCCCACTTCCAAATATTATTATTATCATCATCATCATCAAGTCTACATGCACAATGTACAGTGTACAGTGTAAAATGTACAAGTTTATGTAATCATAATAATTAAACATGTTAAAAGTGGAACATGGGCAAAACTCAGTATGATGCATTCTAATGCTTTGCATAAATTATAAAGCGTTGCCATAATCAGAATCAGAATCAGAATCAGAATCAGAATCCAAATCAAAAACATGATCAAACTCCAACCTCCAAATTCATAATTGTAATCGTGTGAGAACTTTCAAAGCTGTGCCATATGAAATGACATTTGGAGAGTTCTACCTTCAGAAAGCTTTTTCTCTGCAGGCATTTCCCCGCTGTGTACTGTGTACACTAAACCTCAAGTTTCAATCTATCTATCAATCTTGAGCACAATTGCTTTACTCCAGAGCTCCAGAGTTCCAGAGTTCCGGGTTCCAGAGCTCAAACGGAATTTAATGAAATTCTTTCAAAATTCATTAAAATAGTCTAGTTTAATTGTCGTGGTTTTCCCTGATGTGAAAAATCTGTTTTATCTAGTGCAATTTTCTAAGAAAATGCGGAAACCGAAACCGAAACCGAAGGCGAAAAGAGATCGCAGGTCAACCGTCGATCAGCTTCTTAGAAACTGTTCACGTTTTGGTAGGTGTGAGCACTAAACACTAAACAATAGACAGTAGACAAACAATGAACACGTGTGTATTTTCATTGTGCATTGTACATTTTAAACAATAAATACAAAGAGGACCTTTACTCGGAATTTCCTCCAGCCACTTTTTTACCTCTAATTAAACAGGAAATGAATTTATGCCTGTGCTCTGTACTCTGTAAAGTCTGTTGTCTGTTGTCTGTTGTCTATACTACTCAGAAATATGCACATATTCTACTGAAAAATTCTTGAAGCATGTACCTACTAAATTCCAAAAAGAAGTGCCACAAAAATGACAAATATGAGATGAGTATGGACAAAATAATAATAATAAAATCATAATAAAGCCCAGGAAATCCAATTAGAATTAGAACTAAAGTGGAAATTGTACTAGTTTGTTTTCCAGTTTCGTTTCCTGAGTCCTGAGATTGCGCAATACTTAATGCTCAACACATCTCAACTCTCAACATTTTATTCACATTTCACACATGTACAACACATGTACTGGAATTTTACAGTTCTCTGGAATGTTCCATGTTCAACCTTTATTCTTTTGTGCTTCAACTGTTTTCTGTTTGACGTCAATCAAAGGCCGTTTTATTAGTGTACTTAGTACTTAGTGAGTAAAACTTGCCATGATATTTAGATTCATGACTTGATTCGACGCGACTCGGTTTGGTAACTTTTAATACTATTAGACAGATTTCAAAATTTGAGGAAATTATACATAAATAAAAAGGATTTTCTACTATTTAATTTCTACATGTACTTTCTCTCACATTTATATAGTCTGTTTTCATCTTCAAAGAGTTTGAAGTTTGAAATTTGTATGCACTTTTTTGTCTATCATAATTAGTAATATAAAAGAGGAATTAAAAGGACTGAAATAGTACAAGATCCCACAAGATGAATAATCAATAATTCATTATAAATATGCTTTCTCCTGTTCTGTGTATTTATGGGGGTTTTTTAATAAAAAAATTATTTGTTTTCCCCTTCCCATTTATATTTATAAGCTATCATTTCATTCAAGTGGAACAAGCAAAAGTGGTATTAAATATTAACTGAAAACGCTAGACGCTAGACTGTAGACTTACTGCTTAAAGCTTGAAAGTATTAAAACTTATAGGTAATAGATAATAGATCAAACTTTTTATTATACATCTGTAAAATCCAAATCCTCAAATCCATCTAGTTTGTAAATTGTACATAATTTGTGGAATTCATGAGGCTGAGCGGATGGGTTTTATTATTATGGGTTTATTTTTATCCAGAATTCCAGGATTCCAGGATCAAAAGCATTTATGATTAAATGAGTTTAGTTGAACAAATCACAATGATTCCTAATTATAGTCATTACACTTCACCTCTTATCCTAAGTCGTAAGTAAGTAGTCCTCAAAACTCGATGTTGGAGGCTCCAGGCAACATGTGTTCATCCTTCATCCTTCATCGTTCAAGGCCCATCCGTTCTACATATCCGACACGGTAAACGGTAAACGGTAGAGGATAAACGGATTTGACTTGAAACTTGGAAACAAGTGGCCGGAGGAATTAGTAAGCCACATGAATTTAATTGGCCATTTTATTTTAGGCATGATTTCATCATTTCACAATGTTTTCTACCATAAAATGGTTATTAGTTATTATCATTATTATTATCGCATGTTAACACAAATAAATGATTCCATATTACTATATTCCACGTAAAAACTAAAAACGGTGAGTGGCGGAAGACCGAATGAGATGAATTCAAACTGGAGTCTCTTGGTTTGGTAATCGGGCGTTTAATTACATGGAAATGTTTACAGGAACGAGGAACGAATAATTGGAATGACAATAAAAGTTTCCCGATTTGTACAAATAATCTAGGATCTAGAATCTAGAATCTATAACCGTGTAGAACAAAGTTCCTCAACAAGGGAAACATTAAAGACTGAAAGGAAAAGGTGTACACTGTACCGTAGATTCATCGACCACGGAGCTTCAAACTCAAAACTGTACATTTTAAATTATTATGTGCACAAATTTCAAATATTATGGTTGTTGTCACCTCAAGTCATTTTCAAACTCTGTGTAACAAATCAAACCAAAACAAAACAAAATCAAATATTTTGATGTGTGCAGATCAAATTTAATTGGTAATTTCGTACTTTGAATTCAAGAATTCAAGGTCAACTAAATTCAAGTAAAATGTTAACAGCAGACAAAACCTTTCCTAAAATGTTTTACTGTATATTCTATGTATTTTAGATTCTAGATTCTATTTCAGTGATAAAAGTTTAGTATTTCATGTACATACATGTATTTTGTATGATGCCCTTGGCTTTTGTTTCTATTTCTATTTGTTTTTGTATTTGATTCTCGAATCTTCTGTAGAAAGTAGAAGTGGAAATAAAGTAGTAGTTATTTTAAATTTACACATGGGAATCTTTAAATTTCATAACCGTAACCGAATTTCGAACAATATTTCAGGTGTGTATATACATCCATTTTTATATGCATAAAGTATAAAGTATAATAATAATAATAAGTCGTGCTGGATGAATTAACAAAGCTCTCATATCTGACACTTACCGCAATCCGGTTAGTGTTACTCTTTCCTCTTTACTGTTTATTCTTTGTTGTTTATTGTTTATGGTCAAGGGTAACGTCAAAAGTCAAAAGCAGCCAACAGAATTCAACATTCAGCCTTTGTCGTGGGGAAAGTGTCAAATTTGTAGTAATTGTATGCATGCCAGTTGCCAGTGAAAGTGACAGAACTTGTTTCCCTTTGAATTTTGACTCTCCCAACTGCAATCTGCCAGATGTGTATCCTGTATTATATTTGTGGAAGGTGGTAGAATAAATAATACTGAGAGGAATCTACTCCTTTAAAAGCTATTATAGTTTATAGTGTTTCACACTAAAAGGTTGTGGGTCGAATATTAAACAACTTGTAAATTGTAAATTGCGACTGCGTTTTAAAAGCGGCTCAAAGTGAAAGCGTCTACACTCTACACTCTACACTGAGCATTACTAAGCTTGCAGACTCCGATTTCATAATCCTCTTGAGTCTTGACTCTTGACTCTTGATCTTGATTGACATGTTTTTGTTTTGGTTTTGATACACCTTACAGACTTGAGACTAGAGCTTAGGAAAGCAAATAGACTGGATACTCTGGACTGGACTGGACTGGTCAATGGAGATAAAACCATGTCAATTACAGAAAACAAATTATTTTTGTTCACCACTGACCACACTTAAACATGCAGATAATACATAATGTGTTGTGTAATAATAAATAATAATGACAAGAGCAGTGATGTAAGTGCTCAGTTTCCATTTTCCATTTTTACATTCTACACTCTAGACTCTAGACTCTAAACTCTGCACACGGCTAGAAACTAATAATTGTGAAGGTGAAAGTTGCATTTTGCAACGTTCATATAATATTGTTATTACTTGAGCATTTGATGCATGTTTATGTTTCATGTTTGACACAAACAACTTAGAAAGGAATAGTTGTTTTTCTTTGTAAATGACACTCATTTCATTGGAACTTTGTCATTTGTCATTTGTCATTTGTCATGAACAAATAAAACCCAAACTAAAACCCAAACAAACAAAAATATTATGTGCACGTTTCATTTCATAATACAAAATAAAAATTTGTGTAATAAAAAACAGTATTAAAGATGTACAAAATCTTCCGTACGCCTACAGCCAACTGCCTACAACCTACAACCTACAAAAAGATATGAAATATGAAAGAAAGGTAAGTCACGTTTTCAAAACTAGACCATTTCCCATAAATAGTAAATAGTAAATAGACTGTGTAAATATAGTAAATAGTAATAGGCTCTTTCCTGTTTAGGCGTACTTTATGGACTGACTAGACCGCAAGACTCATATACATTATACATGTAAATTACAAAATACAAATGATGAATGGAGAATATTTATTTAATATGATGTCATATGTAGTACATTATGATAGTACAATAATTAAACATTTCCAAACTTTTACACAGTATATAGCATATATTATAGTGTACACTGTACAGGTTTAACATTAAAAGCTCCATCAATCAACTCAATACTCAAAACTCAATCTTCCATTTTCACTCTTTTATTGAACATGAATAAATAAATAACACAAAATATATAATATATTATTTGAATTAATAATCACCAATCCATTATTATTATTATTGGATAATGGGTAAAGTTATTATACGGTGCTTCTGCATAAAAAGGCAACAGGCAACAAAATTTGAACATAATATAGTAAATAAATAAAACCACAATATTTGTGTCTTGCGTCTTCTTCTTTCATCTTTTTCTGTGTCTTGTTTTTGTATTATGTGTACTAAATACTTAATACTTTCACTTTCATCTTACCCTATTTAGTGTCGTACATACTACAGGCTGAATAAAATTTAAAAACAAAGGGTCAATGTTTAATGTGTGAGTTATGTTAAGTGTGCTTATGCCTACTTTTGTTAGTGTGTATTTTGTATTGTGTACTGTTTAAATTAACTAGACTCTTTTTCACTATTCTCTTTGACTTTTGGTATTATAGTGAATTTGTAAAATACAAAATACAAAATGTCAAACATAAAACATAAAACGTACACGATTATTACAGGGAAACTTTAATAATTTCCAATAATACATCTGTTTATGTAAAAGAGTATTCTCAATTTACCTGTTCACTTTACTTTTATACCTTCTGTTTTCTGTAAATTTGGGTAAATTACCATGATTCCAGCAGTTTTTAATGCATACTTGAACTATTATACAGTTTAGAGTTTAGCAAGTTCATAGGAAATCGAAAATACTCTTCATAATATTTTATCTTTTACTTTTTAATTAAAATAGATGAAAGATAAAACTGGATTTTATTTTTCATCACAAAACTATAAAATCTAAAATAATAGGAATCACAAGTTCACGGGGATTGTTTGCAATTACTTGTTCTTTTGCCGTTTACCGTTTACGATTTTTGTCTACTGGTTGCTCTTTTCTCTCTTCAGGTAGGTAAATAATAAGACTGACTTTATTTTTTTATAATAAATATACTTGAACCATTCACAAAAATAGTAGGAAAATAACTATATAATTATTATGTCATAGCTCAAAAAGTGTCAAAACTTTTAAAAGTTTCAAAAGGTCAAGAGGTCAAAAGGTCAAAAGTCATCATATTATTTCCCCACCTTTACATATTATCACATCATATTATAGAAGAATTATAGATGACTTATAACTTTTAAATTGCATGATTTTGTTTTCTATATTCTATACCTATTTAAATTTATTACAACTTGTTGGTTAAACTTTAAACTATCTTGTACATTTTCTTATCCTTTGGCCCATGTAAAAAATCTCCAAAAGTCTCCGACGGTTTTAATTCTTCTTTCTTTTGGGTCCTCTCTCCTTACAATTACAACTGGTCTTATCGGGTCTGGTTCATTAATCTGAAAGTCAAAGAGGGAAAAAACACGCATGTAAGTACTTACGGTAATAAAAAAAATACATGTGTACATTTATTTAAATAGAGTCAAATCTTTTCCTGTTACTTTTGTCATCAAAATACTTTTATGAATGTGTCATGTATGCAGTATGTAGTGTGTAGTATGTTTTATACATGAACTGCAAACTGCAAACCCTTGCCACGAATTTACTATTGAAGATGCCGACAAACTACAAAGAAAAGGCATGAGCTGTGAAAGTACTTCAAGCATTTGCCTTTTCCCGTTCCACTCCGTTAAATCAACCACGGCCTTTTTGTGGAATCGTTACTCAACCTTTAATATTTCCTTCCAACTATGATTATTTCCGAGAAATTCTAGACATTCTAGAATTTCTAGAATTTATAGAAATCTTGACGTTCTACAGGCCAAAATTTGCTTTAATAGTAGAATTGCTCCTACGCCTTTTCCTTTCCCCGTTTCCTCTTTTCCGCTTTCCTTCTTTCTTCATCGTCCAACACAAGAAGGCAGAACATCACATATCAAAGCTACTGTTGATTTCCAACGACCGACTACTGAATACTGCCTGCCAACAGCTTTCACTTGTTCAAAACCGCCTGTACGATGTGTATCGTTTAGTGGAAATACAAAATACAAAACAAAAGAAGCAGACTATGTCAACGTACAAACTACAAACTACCGTATTTACTTTAGACTTTAGATCGAGTTTGAGTGGGCGAGTTCAACGAACCATTAAATTTGACAATATTCCGCGGAAGGTTTCAGCCTATTACCTCTAGCTAATACTCGAAACTCAAAGCCTTCCGTCTCCTACCTTTTGCGCACTGGTGACTGGTGACAGGTTTGAAAATTATTCAATTTCTACTTTCTACATGTTACATGTTTACATGAAAATTGGAAATCTCATGCAAGTTCTGTCTTTGTTTTTCCTCCGAGGGGATGAAAATGCTTTAGATTTGATGTTTGGTATGGTTTCATTCAAATTGTAAATTGTAAGTTGTCACCAAATACCAAATACCAAATACGTACGTGTGATCTTGAGTTTAAATTTTTGTACAAGGCCAACGCTTGGGGTATCTAAAATCTAAAATCTAAAACGGATGACATTTTCCTCCTTTCCTCTATGGGTTTTGAAATTTGAAACATTCCGGAAAAAACAAAACAAAACTCAATCAGGTCTCGCTTCAACTGTCTTTTTGAACATTTTTGAATACTTGAGTTGTTGAATTTTTGACACTCTTAGAAACAAAAACAACAACACATTTGAAGGAAAACATGTCAATTTCCGGATCCAATCTATACGCTATACGCAGATCTGTACCTGTATTGCGTAGATTGGAGATTGGAGATTGGAACATCTGTAAAAGGATTGAAAATTGAAAACCACAGTTTCTTTGTTTACACCACAGTTTACGTTAGACGTTTGACGTCTTCCTCGAGAAAAGTTTCAGAGGATTCAAAGCTCAAAGGAAAAACTACTGACTTTTGTATTCTCTATTCTGTATTTCCTGTTTACATTTTACATTTTACTTTGATTTGGACTTTGCGAATTGTATTCATGGGAGATGATACAATCCCACTCCACATTCCACAATCCACATTCCGCATTCCATTCTCCATTTATTGTATACTTTATACTTTATATTTTATGCATCATTTTAAATATCACTTTGCATTGAGAAAACAAATGGGAGAAGACAAAAAGAGAAAAAGAGGATGAAAGATAAAGGATAACTGCAAAAGGGAAACATTTTAGTTAGTATACTTTAAAGAGGGAAATTAAGGAGAAAAAA